>JAQIXD010000992.1:0-18571 GCA_034699985.1 Minunthozetes semirufus | reverse complement strand
CAAGAAAAAGTCAGCAATGGCGAACAAAATGGCGGATTTTCCACCATCTTGGCCACCATTTTACCTGCCCCTAAATGCCTAATTTTACCTGCCTAATTAATAATAAGTTATTATTAATTAATTGATACTCATCGAGAAGCGTCAGAACTTCGAAGAAGAATCTATTAAAAAGCATCTCATCATTAATTGTAATTCTGGATCTGATTTAGCCGAAATATTAAACTTTTTTGAAGCCTATTTTAGAGCCTTTTTGACCCCTTTTTCGGGCCTAAAATATGGCCTTTTTACCAAAATAAACGCCTTAACTTCGACTCTCTGGTCATATCATATGATTATTTGATTCCAAAATGTGATAAAAAGGCTGTAAGGGATGGATGCGAAGAAGTGATCTCTGCTTCGGGAGGGAATGCAGGACTGGCTGCTGCCTGTGCTGCCCGCAGGTGTGGTATTAAATGTCGAATAATTGTACCGAAAACTACTTCTAAAATAATGAAAGACTTGATTAAGAGAGAGGGCGCACACATTGAAATCTTTGGTAATGTCCTGGATGAAGCAGAAAAGAAAGCTCTCGAAGAAGTGAATCAATCAAAGAAAAGCGCTTTTATTCATCCCTTTAATAATCCTATTATTTGGTAATTCTTTTCTTTGTTTGAACTTTTAATTGATTCCTGTCTTAAGGAGAGGACATTCGACAATAATTGATGAAATTGCAAATCAATTGAAATTAAAATCGGAACCAATTCCTTCACTCATAATAAGCGCCTGCGGTGGAGGAGGACTCATATGTGGATTAGTTGAAGGCATGAGACGACATAAATGGACATCAGTTCCTATTCTTGGGATGGAAACGAAAGGTTGTAACTCATTCAATGCTGCGGTAAAAGCGGGAACACCTGTTAAACCAGTTATGATCCCTTCGATAACAAGTGTTGCCACAAGTCTGGGAGCTCTGGCGATATGCAAACAGTTGGCCGACGACTATAATAAGGGTTCGCCGCCTATTATCTCACATGTGGTCGACGACAAGGACGCAGTCGATGCTTGCATTAGATTTGCGGATCAGCACAGGTTTCTCGTGGAACCGGTATACTATTCTGTGCTTTATCTCAAAGTAATTTAATTTTCATAACCGAAGGCTTGTGGCGTATCGTTGGCCGCATTATATACCGGTTATGTCCGGCAGTTATTCGAGAAAAATAGTGGCAAATATAGTGACGGACCGGTGGTTGTGATCGTATGCGGCGGCGCTTCCGTTAATTTAGACATTTTGAAAGATTATAAAAAGAAATTCAATCTTTGATTTTCATAAAAATAATTATCTCTTAATTATATTTAAGTCTTATTTTGCAAACTTTTAATACAATTGTATTCTTATATCGATTTTAAATAATAAAATTTATTGAAAAACAAAAACATCTTTCAATTTCTCATAAGTGATGCCAACGAACAGATAAACCATAATTTTGATAACCTTTTTCGAGAAACGCATCTGTTCTTCAATTTTGAGAAACTAACCAATTATTAAATTAGGTATATATTGTATATATAATCGGTATTTTAAATCTTGTTATTAATTATATAAGTTATTAAAGTCTCTCAGAAAGTCGTATTTCGGACCAGAATTTGTGAGAATAACTCAATTCTTATATAAAAATTTGAAAACTTTGTTCTAACAGAAAATGTTCGCACAATTTCTTGTGGTTTGTCTGGCATTAAGTCTTATTCCGAGAAGTGATGCTTCGGTTTGTGATCTGTCGGTCAACAAATGCCGTACCGTTTGTTTCAAAGACTCAAACGACCCAAACACAAAGGTTATGGGACATTGCATTACTGGAGTAAAATGTCAGTCCGACAACTTCTGTCAGGCTCTTGGAGAAAGGGCTGGACTATTCTGCTCCGGTCCGTGTGAAACATAAAACTGTAGTTTCGATAAAATCATTTTAAAAACGATTTTAATCGAATAAAGTTTTTTCTAAATAAACAAAAATAATTTTGAATTTGATTTAATATTTAACTCTTTTTGAAAACTATTTGATCAATAGTTTAAAATTGAATCAATGAATATCTTGAATGAGTTGTCAATGAGTAAGTAAAGTTCATTTTGTTGTGAACTGCATTTGAATTTAGCAAAAGTTTAAAATTGAATACAATTCATAGTTTTCGTTCATTTGATGATATAATTGACTCAAATTAATTTCCGGATCCTTTAATGCCTTTTCGATATTAAAACACATTTTGTTTTATAAAAATTAGACAAAAATGGAATCAATTTCTAGAAAACCACTTATGTCTGGAGATTTGATCTTTGAATGCAATCCTGTTATTCATTGCGTTGGAGACGAAAGCAAAGGAAAAAACTGCGATAATTGTCTCCAAAGAAGTGATTCGCTGAAGAAGTGCGCGAAATGTTTTAATATGTATTACTGTAACCGCGAGTGTCAGGAGAATGATTGGAATCACCACAAGAATGAATGCAAAGTCTATCGACACAAAAACTTTAAGATAGGATCTGACGCCGAAAGACTTCTGCTCCGTCTCTGGCTTTGCGTCAAATCTGATCCGAAGTTCGCCACTAAAAAGTATAAAGCATTCGACGGAACAGAGATTTGTCTGAATGAATTGGATTTCGACAACAAGAACGTCTTCAAAGACCAAATGGCTTATGCATTCTTCGTTCAAATAACTTTGAATTTCGAAAACTTTGGTCTCTTTTATGATCGAAAACAACTTCTCAATTGGTTTTCTCTGATCGCACCGGGAAGTGGTTATACCCACGACTTGAATTGCTACAGCGACAGCCCGTCTAAGATGAGTTATTTGCCATTTGAGGCAAATAACTATCGCCCAACAGTCGGGAGCGGAGTATTCATTCAATTACCTCTTTTATCCCATTCTTGTGTTCCGAACGCGAATATCATAACAAATGGTAAAAAAATGATTACTTTTAATCTATTTTTATTAATTGTTACTAACATAAGGTCTTAAACTTCAATACCGGGCCATCAAAGCCATTGGTTTGGGACAGAAGATTGAGACATCGATCGTTGAATTGGGAGAAGATAAGGGCTATAGGACTCAAATGCTCGCAATGTCTTCCATTAAATGTAAATGCGATAAATGTCGGCTCAATTTGGATAAAGACATCGATTACGAAGACTATAACGATCTGTTGAGAGCTAATAGACATAACTGGAGTTTAATTGATGACCCGATTAAGGCTAAAATCGAAAACAAAGATTATGTTATCGATGAGAATCTGTTTATGTATATGCGGGCAATATTTGGTGGATACCACTCTCAAATCAGTGAAGCTCTTCTCCTCTCATTTATTTGTTTCGCTTTGCACTCGAAAAAGTCGAGCAAATCATTGATAAAACTCTGGTATAAAAGGATTGAGACTTCTGTTCGGGTGACTCACGGCTCAGACCATTCAATTTATAAGCTCTTGAACAACGTTTATCTCAAATCTATCAATTAATTTGATTATTATTAACAATATTTTGGTTCAAACAACAGATTATTCTTACCTTGGGTTAAATCAAACAAATGACTGAAAAATGTTTTAAAAAACGAATTATTTTTGCTTTAATTTGAGTTCATTTTATCGACAAATTTCTTTCATTGAATTGAATTGTATTTTGAAAAACAATAATTTTATTCAATAAAAATCTTAATTTCAAAAATACAGACAAACTTTTATTGTGCCGTTACTTGAAATAGAAGCTAATTTTCAGAGAAACAGGCTCTCGATGAACAGAATAAGGCCTGTTTCTCACAATCTTCGTCTGTTTTGCAGGTGACAAATGTGGGACAATATCCAGGCTTACCCTCATTTGTGACACATCCCTTAACACAGTCACCATTACGACATCGACCGCTCACTGTTGATACGGAGACCAGTGAAATGGCCAAACAAATTACCAGAATCTTTGCGATCATTCTGTTATCTGAAGTAAATAAAAGTTGAAATTAAAGTTTAAAAATTAATGATTTCTATTGTAATTACTTCGTTATTATGCAATTCAATTATTTTCAATATAAATCAAATAAAACTGTTTCAGAATATTCTTAATTTTAGAGAAAAGGTTTTCGTTTTTATACTATTTTTCATTCAAAAAGATATCTATAATTAATCGACAAATCAGTTGATTGGCTAATAATCATTGAATGACATGAAATTGTTTGTCTCTGTTATCTTTGTCTCTATTTTTGGCAAATGTTAGAGAAATGTCAAATAAATTATAATCTCAACCAAGAGTTCAGTGGTTTGTTACCTGGTTAAATGTATTACCAGAGATTACTATAATTATACGTTTGGTTTGTGAATGGTCTGTTTGTACCCAATAATCTAATCTAATAATAATTATGAGTACATTAGGATCGCTTATAAATCAAACAAATGACTTAATTCAATAGTATTGAAGATTTTATTGATATTCCTTCTCGTTAATCTAGTTAGTTACCATGATTATTATTGCATTAATGGAAGAATAGTTCAATTAAAGAAATTGTATAATCTCTATAAACATGATTTGATTGCCTGTGTTTGCTATAACAAGAGATGGTGACTGACATGATATTGTCGTCATGTGAAGAGCCTTGAATTTGTAGGCAATTATAATAAATAATTGGATATAAATTAAATCATAATAACGGAAATAAATCAATAAATTAATTACATTTAATTAAGACGTGACATATAAAATATATATTACATATAAAAGCCTATAATTCATCAAATGTTTGAATTGATTTGCATTTGCCTTAAATAGTCATTTGATTGCATTAATCATTGGTTTAACGATAAAAACATTCAAACAATTATCGAATAAATTATCGGTTTTATTGAAATTTTTTAATTAATTCAATAATTTATTGAGAAAGTGCCCAACAAAGTGCCCAAGGTCTCCATAATTAACTCTAATCCTAAGCCCTAACAAAAGATTATTCTTCAGATTACAGTAATAATAATTGAATTAAGGCTTTTAAAAGTCGTAATAACTATTAAATGATTGGATATATCTCTCAAACAAAGAGATTATTCAAAGATATTGTATTTGATTTTGTGGTCAAAAATTAATTAATTACTCAATGTTTGGGAATTTTTTGATTAGTTATTTGGTCAGGAATTGGGTTAATTAGGAATAAATTAGAAAAACTATTCGATAATTATTTTCTTGGTTTTCAATTTCTGGAGATTTTATTCGAGTTAAAACATTTAACTCTGATTTGCAATCATTGATAAATTACAATTCAATTAAAACAAAATGATTTCTCTATTAAATACATGTCTTTCGAATTATTAATATATCTAACGTCAGAGAAAAAGGTGAGTTTAGTAAAATTTTGAACATGCTCATATTTTAATATTTGATTAATTTTTTTTCGTCGCTTTTAATGGATATCCTGGGGTAAATTCTCAGGTATCTAAAAGTGATATTAAATTCAAAATTGATATTCAAAATTTGAATTTCAAATCACAATCATTTGATTTTAGATTTCAATTCAAGGATTAATTAATTAAAATCTCAATTATCGCAAATATTCCATTAATTTTGTTATCATTTTAAAACTATTTTTGTATTTTTATTCAAAATTTAACAAAAATTTTATTTTAAATAAAATACTAATTAAATATCAATTTACTAAAAGGGTGTAAGCAATGGTCTAATAGAGTGTAATACATTAAATATCTATCCTATTAAATGATCTTGGAGATTTACCAATCGTTTTTACAGCTGCAATCAACATAAGCAAGTTCTCATAGATTTGTCTAAATTCTCAGATAATAAAAAAGATAAATAATCTATTAAACGATAGACTTATTCTTGAATAAAGTAATGAAATAATTGTGAGAATTGAAAACTTTGCACAAAATGTTGGAAACAATGAAAATGATATCTCAATTAAAAAGTATAGAAATACAGAATTTTCCCAAACATTGCTTTTAATCATAAATGTGTTGTTATTTGTCTTATTTTATTAGTATTTTATGATTGCATTCAATTAAACACTGTTATGCGCTCAATTTAACTTGATAAAGTATGAGGAGTGACCATGTATTTTTTCACACAATTATCAAGCAATAAAATTTAAACAAAAAACATTTACCAAAAGGAAAACCTAAATAAGAACAGAATTTACATAAATTGTTAAACATTTGAATTTGTATTCAGAAATTGATTTATATTTGAACTCAATTTAACAAAAGTTCTAATCAATTACAATTGAATGTATCAGGTATAAGGTCAATATATAATTTGATAATTTAAGGGCTGATAAGTCCTATTTTCTCAAATTATCGGTAGTGTCAAGTGTTTACACTTTCCATAATGGTTATTTTTCAGAATAATTTTCCTAGAAATCATAATTGCAGGTGATTTTTATTTCACCATTTATATTAGTTATCGATTTCAAAATAAACTACTTCAAATATTCTGATAGTTGCCCATGATTATAATTTTAGTATATAAAGTGTTTTGTTTTGAATATAAATTAATTAAATAATTATTATTTTCATTCAAAATGAATAAAATAGTTTTGATTGGTTTTGCAATAATATTTGTGAGCCATGTTTTGGCTGAAGATAAGGGCTGCCAAAAGGACACCGATTGTTCATCTGGTGAATGCTGTGGCACAGGATTTCGAGGAGAGCACATATGCACAAAGATCAGGGCAAAAGGCGAGATCTGTTGGCACTACGGAACAAGAGATGTAAGAAATATAGAAAATATTATTTTAATTGATTAACCATTTGATCATCCATTTGTTGGTTCATTTCAGTACCCTACCTGTCCTCAATTAAGCCATAATTGTGCAAATGGTTGGACGTGTCTTCCCAAAAACGATCCCCAAGATGCAAATGCTTATGTTTGCAAATAAAAATGATCAAGCTATTAAGTTCGAATGATAAATGTCGATTAAGTAGCTTTAAATCATTGAATAATAAAATGTTTGCTTAAAAATAAATTTTTAAATGTTTTATCTTCTGATAGTTTTATATATTAGCAATTAATTCACTTAAACGAGCATGTTCGAATACTTTAGAATTACAAAATTAAAATTATCTACTTTATTTAACAAAAATTAAAATATAATCAGCTATTTTTTGGGCAAAAATTGTTTTTGAAAAAAGTAATCTTGTTTATCTTTGCTAATTAAGTCTTTTAAATTAAATGTTGAGTTTATAAAACAGAGATTTTTAATTAAACGTAAAATTAAGGAATTTATTTCTAAAACTAAAATAACATTATTTTAGTTGTTTTCGGCACTAATTTTATCAAAATATTGATGAGTTCAGCGAAAGTGTCAAGGGTTTAATCTTGATAATCTTTTAAAACTAAATTGTTTTAAAATAAGATCATTTGGACATAATTAGTTACAAATATTAAAATATTACCAATCAATGATTGTCAATAAATAAAAGTTGATAGCTTATCAAAAGGGTTCATTTGTGAGAAAGCAAATATGTTTTTAATTAAGTTTTAATCAAATGTTTTATTTAAATGATCTCACCTAGACACAAATTTTTGTTTTTATTATTCTAACAGATTTAGAAACTATTACAAAAATTATGAATTTTAAAAGCATATTAATGTCATAAAGCCCTGGGCCTTTTTTTATTTAATGACAACCCTGTTGAGACATTTGATAGAGTATTGTAAATTAAATAATACCTGAAATTGAACGATAAATTCTAATCATGTTTTGAGGAATAGGTGTAGTTGTGCTCACATTCTTTATTGAGCCATAAAATTCCAAAATACTTCCTCTTCAGAAACGATCTTGGTCATCACTGTTAAAATTGTCCTTAAAGTACATAAATTATAAAACGATAATATCTTAATTATATTTTCATTTTTATTGAAATTTTAGGAAATATTTCTTAAAATTTGAAAAATTTCGTTTGAATTGAATGAAGAAAATAAAACGATTCTTAAAAACACATATAATTCACAGATTTATTATTATTTGAAACGATTATAATTATAATTAATATTACACTCAAAGAGATTAAACTTGCAAATTATAATTCAAAAGATGAAGAATGAATAACAATTTAGTTGAGGAATAATTTTCAGTTATATTTAATATAATAAATATTAAAAACATTTATTTCATTAATGAATTTCAAGACTCGAATAAAGAGAAACGAAATTTCAAATAAATTTTAATTATTACTAAACTTTTTATTTTATTTGTTTTCTTTCACTGAATTATTATAATATTTATAATTTTCAATTCAAAGTCTTATCTCAAACATTTTAAAAGTTCACATTGAAGCCAATGATTTGTTATCTCTAAATATAGCAAGCTCATATAAGCTGAAATAAGACCATATCTATGAATTTTAAACAGTCTTTGCTTCAAAGCTCATTGATTTGAACGCTGAAGTAAAACCAAAAATCAGTTTACAATAACTTAATTAGTACTCAGTTTAAACAGAATTAACAAATTATTTATCGAAAATAATTCAATCAATGGTTTTATTATTCAATTTTAACGATAATTTTGTGCCGTAATTACAGCAAATGTCTTAAGTCTTTTAATGACCAAAAGTTTTCCTCTGACTGTCATTAATAGCCTATAATTCAGGCGATAATCGAAACTTAAAGCAATAAAAACAAAAAGAAATATATTTCTAGAGATCTCTAATTGAAGTAATATTTCCACTCAATAATCAATAGCTTCGAGTAAAACCATTTAAAAAAAAGGTTCTCAACGTTTGTTTTTCTTTCACTAATTATTACTAAAGATTAACCAAAGAATAAAGAGTTCGGATCAAAGATAAAAACAACTCCAAACACATTTTAAATGATAAATTCTTGTGAGCTATCAGTGATGTTCACTTACGAGAGTATTTAATTTGTTGATTAGCCATGATCGTTTTTTGCTTCCAGGTAATAAAAGCCGAATAAATCTATTTGGTTCATTGCTCTACCTTGTTTAAGCACCAATAAGACAGTGGAAATAACTCAAATAGATTACTGCTTTGCTGCCCATCACTGAACTTTTGAGAAATATTTTTATGACTTTAAGAAGTTTTTGAAAAAATTGAGAATTAATTCAATGAAATTATTTGAAAAATATGTAAATACTTTTGAAATGTTGTCATATAATTAGTTAATGATCCCAATATATCTAACCTTAATTACTTTAAAACTTATTAAGTCTAAAGATTTGTGAAAAAAATAATATTAGTTCCAAAAAATTGGATATTAATTGGACTGTCGCCAAATGTAGACAAAAATTAACTCAAATCGATTGAATAGTTTCAGAATTACTGTATTTTTGAGAAATTTAACAAAAAATTAATTAAAAACAAACTTCTAATTAGTTTAAAGAAATGTCAAAACAAAATACTTTACTTATCTCTAATTCTTCTTATATTTTGATCAATCAATTGATTAAAAATCAATTCTCATGTTTTCAAAAGCGGGATCTGCAGGATCTTTGAATATTGAGTAATTACAGTATAGCCAAGCGATTCCTATAAAGAGCAAGAAAGGAATATAAGCTATATTATCCGAGTAACTATTTAGTTCAATTAAGATCAGATTAAAAATTACTGGAAATAAATTGATAAAGTTCAATTTTGTTAATCTAAATCTGTTTTGTGCTGTGCCGTCTATATCTGGCCTGGTCATATTGATTTACTGTCAAAATTGGTCTGAATACTTTCCAGGATTAACCCGATTATAACATACGATCTGTGTTTTCACTTATCTTTGTCTTAGTTTTGTTTAATTAACAATTAGTTGTTTTAATACGAATTCATTTTTAATTACATTTAATTAAAGTAAAGTAAAGTAAAGACTTAATCATTCGTTTCCCACAGAAAGCTCTGTTCAAAACTATCTATGAATAAAGTGTTCAGTAATTGTTCATTAATTTCTTACATGAAAATCATATGAATTTATATTACTTATGAATAGAAGTAATAAAAATAATAATAATTAATTGAATTAATATTTAATTTAATTAAAGTTATGCTTATTTATGAGTTCTTCACAAAAACTTAATAATTGTTTAAATTAATATAAAATTTTAATTAACGCTAAAAGATGTGAAAAATTAAAAATAAATTCTCATTAATTAAGAAAAGTTTGAAAATCCCAGCAAAAGAAATGCTGGAATACCTTTCCATTAGATTAGATTCACTTTTACGATAACTATCGCTATTTTTTTGTGAATAAAATTTTTAATTAATAGCCTTTCCATTAGTGATCTCAGCGACAGTTTTCCTGACAATCAGACACAACTATTACATCGATTTAATAGTCTGTTCCTCTCGAGTGGTGAAAGTCTGATCCGAATAAGAAAATAATACTTATCCTGTTTCTCGTCTTTACTACAAATCAGAGCAATAAATAATTTCTTATCCGAATCGACCTTAAGTTTGATTTCTTTTAAAGTTCACAAACTTTTCGAAGAGAGAGAGAGAGAGAGAGAGAGAGAGAGAGAGAGAGAGAGTCGGTTGCCGTTAAACTAATGTAAAAATAAATCCTAAATACTTAACGACAGTCAACTGCATTATTAAAGGAAACGAAGAATTAGTTTAAAAGTAAAAAGAAGTTAAAAGAAGAAAATGAAAATATTCTTCTGTATTATGTCATTAAAGATATGGCTTATGGCGAGTGTTTTATTGGTTTGAGACACGCGATTGATAGCGACGGCAAGAGTCGCAGGACTGGGATTTTTTGGTTGAAAAAAGCTGAGCCTTCAAAGAAAATTGGCTCTAATATTGTCAAAATGATTTCCTAACGATTAGCCAAACTGTGATTCATTGCATAAAATTATTATTATTATTATTGCCATAAATTTTTGTTGTTTTCATCCCTACACTACTTATTGCAGTCATCAAAATAATTTCACCTGAATTATGGTAGGTTTAAGTGATCGTGTCTTTGACATCTATATCATCTCACCTGTCGTTTTAAAAGGCTTTAGAGGGCTCTCCAAATATTTTAATAACAATTTATTTAAAGCCATCAAAACCTTTATTAACCGATGTTTAGTACACAATCCGTATTTGACCACTAATTCCAAGCAATTAAGATAAGCAAGGTCAAAATTGCACTAAAAATCGCCTCAAATACTAAATGAAGCAATTATGTTTGAGCAATTTAAAGTTTCAACTCCATTTACTTGGACTGTTTGTTGCATGATCATAAGCAATAAAGAATTATCTAATATATACTTCTATTAAAGAGTGTTTTAGGCACTTTTAACACTTTAACTAAGAAAAATTAGAAAATTACCTTTCTATTTATTAGGAAAAAGGTTATCTTAGAAGCAAATTCAGATCTGATAAAATAAGTCAGTAAAAATTTATGGTATGCTCATGGTGTAAAAATTTCTAATTGAAAGAAGGTTAAAGTGTTCCAAATCTGAGATGATTTACGAAAAATGTGATAATTTTGTTGAAATATGCAATCATTTTGTTTAAACTTTTGATAATTTAATCAAATTTTACGGAAAATTACAGAAAATTAGAGACTTTTTGGAACTCATTTGATATGAAAATTATTTGTAATCATTAAAAATCAGATTTTATTTGACGTCAAACCAAAGGCATATTAATTCATAATTTTTTATAATTTCCACTCACTATTTGCTATGCAATTAAATATGAGCAAGGTAATTTAGATAAATTGCAGTTTTTAAAATCAGTAGTATTTCATTCATCAGATCACTTAGTTGACAACCCTGGCTATCATTAAGAAAAGCCAAGTTTGTTATTCATTTAAACTAAAGCACTTAATTGAGATAAATTCGTGCAATAAATTAAAACTGAAGACAAAATAATTAACTTATATTCACTTCAATTCAAAATCCATTCGAAGGAAACACTATTTGCAGTTAAACTCACATAACATTTGTGTTTTGAAATACAAATATAATTATCGATAAAATTATTATTTAAAATCAATTCGTGAACATTCAATAGCAATATAAATCAAGTTAACATTTCTTAATTGCTTTATTTATTTATCTTCCTTGCTTATATTTATCATATATAGGGGAGGGAGGGTGAGAGGGGATAGAGATTTTATTTTGATACACATATGCCATCCTCTGGCCATTCCTCAGTTTTGAATCTTAATCGGAGGTGAGTTTTGTTTTTTAGTCAAATACCAGATGTTTTAATTCATTGATATATTTGTTGAGTTCGGAACTCAATTTTGAATTAATGTTTCGGATAATTCTAGTAATTACTAATTAGAACTGAAATGACCTGATTTACCGTTGAGTCCGATAAGAGAGGACTTCCAATTATAATTAATTAAATGATAGATCGAACTCTAATTTCATCAATGATTGAGTCATTTGAAATGTAAACCTGGACTACAAATAAGCCAATTAACTAATAAATCATTTCAATGATAAACTCCTTAATGAGTTACAGAATTTTTCAAAAATCATTTTATCTAAACCTCAGCTCTCAATCAAAATGTTTATATCGATTTTAATTGATTTGTCATATTTTGAAGGAAACAAAAAATTCATGGTGAAAGCTATTTATAAATATCTGAATTTTGATCCGAACAAAATTTATTGCCCTCAGCATTCTTCGAGTTTATTTTACCGTATTTTTTACCTCAAAATAGACAAAACTCAATGAACTTTTAAATATAATTTCAAATAAAAATTCAAAATTCATACCATTTCTGCGGTTTATTAGTCATTAAAATAAATAATTTCCCGATTTTTGATCGAAAACACTGAGAAGTGGACAAAATATTTATGCCTTAAATATAAAGTAATAATTCATTTGAAAATGATTTGAATTTTAAGACTCACGACATTTCAATTGTGGGGGCGGTTATGGCGATTATGGCACTGAATTAAATGAAAGCAAATAAATTATAATTTCGATAAGAAGTCATTATGAGTGAGGATATCGAGTTTCCAAACTTGTCTTAACACAAATCGCTTTTTTATTCATATATTTTGCTTATCGCAGGAAATACTCTTTACTCGTCATTCGTCACAATATTTATGTAATTTATAATCGAGTGGTTTTTTAGTATACTATACTCTGATTAATTTTTAATCTGTAAATTCTAGTTAATCCAGATTCAAAATGAAGTTTTAATTGGCTAAATGATGACCAGGACTATCATAAAATTGAAACTTATTTTTACAATGTTTTTCAAAAATAAATCAATTTTATCGTAAAATTTCAATATTTTTATTACAATATTTCGCATTCAATCTATTGATGGATAATTTTAAATAATAATCAAATATTATAATGTTTAACATTCCTCTAGTGATTAGTGCTGTTGCAAGTGATCTTGCTCTTACCGATAAACTAAGTATAAAATTCATCTAAAATTTTAGAAGATATTCAAATTAATGTTATCCTTATCTTAATTGGTCCCTTCAATGAGTCTTTTGAGGCACTTAAAAAATAAATGTAAATTACTTGTGAATAAACAAGCTCACTCTTTCAAGGTTTCCTAAACTTAAAATCAAGGAATTCGCCAAATCAATGGGAAATACAGGACCTGGTATTTGGTTATACCCTCTTTTAGTGAGCTCTTAATTACACTAAAATTAACTAAATTTGAAAGTCATGTGAATTGAAGAAAAGTTTTGGACTAATATTTGATTAATGAATAATTAATGTTTGAATGACTTCGAGTATTTTGAATATATTTTAGCCTCAAATTAAGTATTGAAACCTATTTAGAGTTCAAAGAGATATAAATCGGATAACTATTAGACATTTAAAGGCATTTGAAAATAGATATCACTTTAGTTACCACTTAATTGACATAAAATTTTGAGTAAACCCTAAAAATTTTTGGAAACATTTTTATGATTTTATTTCACTAATGGATTCGATGGTAGAGTCGATCGTAAACTAAACGTAAACTCAATTAAATCAAAAACTTGAGTAGAATTTGGGAAAAATCACATAAATATTAAATTAAGATAAATATGCGAAGAAAATTGCGGTTCAATTATCCGATGCCTCGATCACTATCTCAAAGACGGTATCGTCTCTTCCCCTGTGAAAAGACCAGGAATTGAGACTCAATTTCCCATATAATTAGAGTTAATGTGATATAAATTTGTGCATAAATCCCTGTTTTTCTGAATTAATCTCAATTCGAGTAATAAAATCGTTTCATAAAAGTCTTAATCAGAGTATAATTCAAATAAGTTTTGTTGATTTCGTTGATTAACTAATTTCAGGATATGATAGGAATAGTCATCTTTATCTGGTAAGAGATTCACCTCTAAGAGTTGAACGAACATGGATCAAATCATCTAAGTTCAGATATCAATCAGCTTTTTAGTCATGGGAAATTGTAAAAATAGATTTAAATCTGTCCAAATCATAACTAGCTTGCTCATCTTTCTGATTAAATCGCTAACAAATGGCATATATTTAAATCATATGAGAAATCTTTGGCCAATATTCTTCTTAAGTTAATTATCTTTACTCATATCAACTTCTAAGTAGTGATCATTTCTTTTAATTTAACGTTAATTCAATTTTAATTGAGTCGAGGAATAAAAGGATTTATTTCTTTCGAAATGTTTCTATAGTTTCCCACAAATCCTTGAATTTAAGAAGTTTTTTGTGGAAAACTTTTCTCGAGATTAAGTGGAAATTCATAACATATTCTGGTCTTTCTTCAAATATTTGGAGTAAATGCTATAATTCCATTAATTCGAGCTATAATTATAGCCTCGAATAATAAACATCAAAAGGATTTGGTTTTGTATTGGTTTAGAAAATTGAAGGACAGTCTGGATATGAAGTAATCAAAGTGTTATTACCTGTCCAGAGCTCTCAAATCACTTGAGATCTGACTAATTATTTCATTGGTTTTTCAAAACACCAAAATCAGGATAAATGAGTCTTAACTCAAGATTAGTCTTCGCATAAAAATGGATATTTTCAATGATAAGCTTCGATACCAAACTTAGCAAAAATAATAATCCGGAATAAAATAAGATCTTGATACATAAATCTTGGAGAAAAACCTCCAATTTTATCAACAGTTGAATAAAACGACAATTAAATTACTCATTGATGAGTTCAAACCGAGACATTGAAACTTGAATTCAATCAAATGATTACATAATTGTCTTTAAAATTATCTGTTTTTCAAATAAACTTTGAATTGTTATCTAAATTCTGGAATAGAGTAGTAATTATTTTTTGCCCACACTTTGCCTGATAATTGAATTACCGTTGAATTAAATATCCGATTATTTCAACCATTTTATGGAAGCACTGATATGACATAAGACACGTCCATAAGAGCATAGAATAATCGCAAGATATTCTTATTTCCAAACGACAAGACATGATTAACAAAAAACCTATTCTGAGCTTTGATTTATTGAGTGATTAGAATTGTAGATAACTTTATTGCTCTTTAGATTCGGGATAATTTTCTCTTAATTCTTATCTAATTTTGAGTTAATTTTCTTAAAAATAATTATCGGCTGAAGAAAGAAGAGAAGCGAAGAAAATAAATTTCCACAAATAGTTTGCAGGAATAAAAGTTATGGGATTTTCTACTGTAAGAAATGGTGTCTCATATGAATGAGTTTCAAATTTGGGAAAATTATGAACCAAAGAATATCGAGGAAAGAATAAAAACTGGCGATCCGTTCGAGCACTTCCAGAAAAAAGAGTATTCAATAACTCATTTGAATGAATGAATTGAAGAAATGAAACGAAAAAAATGACTAAAAAAATCACTCATGAAATCAATTTGTAATCAATTTTTTGTTTCAATTTATTTAATTATTGACTCAAATAAGAGAGAAATACAAACAAAAGTTTCTCTTCTTTTTCAGTACTGTTTCGCAAAAATTCAAGAAATTAATTAATTATTTAAGTCAGAGACGTTCAACCAATGGTTAGCGTACTTTTTAATTGTTTCTCTTCAAACCCATTTAGGTGAACAAATTTGCTACAAATTATTTTGTGTAGATCACCTTGTTAAATCGTATTATAATTTGACTAATTATGCTGGAAATGATGGTTCATACCATTAGATCGATATTTAGTCTAATTTAACCGAATTTTAAAAAATATCTAATCATTCATCTGAGACATTAGGCAATGACTGTTCACTATTCATTGGGAAAGGGCTTTGTTTTGTTAAATTTAGTAAATTAGTGGAAAATTTAGGAATTGCTTCCCCTTAGACACCACTGATTTAAATGAAGCGAATAATGAGGTGAATACTAAGTACTTAAATATCGGAATTATTTTCAGTAAAATAGTTTCAAACGATTTATTTGCATATAATTGAAAATTATTTTAAAAACCAGTCATGAAATGAAATACAACAAAACAAACGATTCATTTCGTGTTTTCCTAATCAATGAACTCCGAGAGAAAGACAACAAAATGTCTTTAATAACAATAATAATCGTAATTACAATAAAATTCTATAAATTTATTGAATTAATGAATAAATATATATTTAGTTTAATAAATATGTTTAAATCAGGCGATGTGTTAAGCTTTGATTAGTTTTGAATATGAGCAAGGTGATCATTTTCAGCCAAAGCTCATTCAACTTTCACACAAATATCAAATGCATGATAGTTTTCAAGCTTAACTAATTAAAACGAACTAAACTTCCTATCTTGTCATTTGAGTTAATTTTAACAGTTTTTAAAGAGTAATTAATCCTGAATATCTCAGTCTGAAACTGTGTTCATCACCATGTTTAAAAAAACAAATAGAAAACATATTGAAAATTTATGTGAATAGCTGTACTCGATTATAATTTTCAATATTTCAGCTAATTTTTCTAAACAGATATTCATGACATGAAGTGTTTATAATAAATGGCATTCATTAGAATAAAGGGCTTATTATTTGATGTATAACTAAACGCCAATTACTTAAAACTCAAAACTGCATAACAAATAACAAAACATTGGCTTTAAATGGAAATACATTTGAAATATGAAAAAAGCAGAGAATATATTTCGTGCATAAATACATGACTCACTGATAATAGAAAATTGTGATCATTATTATTAGATATTATTATTATTACTTTTATTTCATTAGACAGTCCGCCGTTCCTCTCTTTCTTTGCGAACTTGTGATCCCAGCGCAGGGCAGACGCTTTGTGCAGCCGTCAGATCATTCACATTAATTTTTAAATGCTAAATTTAAAAGGTTTGGATGTGCAAGGTACTAAACACTCTAGTGTTTGTTTGTTTGATAATTGAAAGAATTAATAGGACGGTTAACCATTCTTAGCATGTTTATTTTATTTTAAACTTTTTTATTTAAATTTAAACTTGGAAATTTAACCTGGAAAGCAGTGTTTGTTTTCCAAAACGAATAATAATCTTGCGCATCTTAAATATAAACAATTATCACAAATCATTAAATTTAAAGAATACATGAAAAATATGAGTATTGAAATAACTTTAGCATGCTCATAATTGCCAAACGCGTAATTGAGATGGATAATTTATTTCCTGAATTGTTGTCGGCTCAGCACAAGTGTCAGACGGAAAGAGATCTGAAATGAAATTTATTTTTTACTGAAAACAAGAATTAATGTCAGAAAACGATAATAACTTAATATTAAGAGATTTTTTGAGAATATATTGGAATTTCTGTTTAAACATAATTATTATCGAAAATAATAATAAACAACATTTGAAACAAAGTTATTAAAGACATCTTCGAGAGTGAGTGAGAGATAAAATCAGATAATAATAATCATAATAACACTTAAGAAATAAAAGGCTGAGAGAACTGAGAGAAACGTTTTCTTAAGAATTGAAATTATCGTCTATTAAGAAGCCTAATATACCTGCGCTCCGAAGCCAATCATCGGTTAGCCCTCCGGCCCTAAAACATTATATTTATAAATTTTGCTTAAAAAAAATTTACATATTTATGTGTTTAAACTCAGCATTGAATTTGTATTTAAGACTAATGTTAGAGCGGATAGTATTAGAGAAGAGCGAAATTACCCGTCATTTGTATTTAGCGATTGAGAAATATCTGTACTTTTTTTGAGTTTTAAATTTTTATTGACTCATAAAAGTGAAGCAAATCCCAAATTAAGACATCGTTTAATAGCCTACTGAGGATTGAAATTATCCAATCAGTTGGCCGTCTCTTCCCTTTCCCTCAGTAGAGGAGAACTCGAATAACAATTTTTCTTATTTTTTGGTGACTTTTATGTCGAGTCTTACAGCGAATGTACAGAGAATTGATTGCAAAACTTTTATTGTAATAATACTTAAAGTTATGGCAAATACCACAGAAATAGTGCATTAAAATTATGATTACTTTACACACAATCCGAAGGAAAGGTCTCTCCCAATAGGATATACTTTGACGATGATTATAGTAATAATTTTTATCTTTTTTGCTCAATAATAGGGGTTTGATCTAACTTTTCCAAAACAAGTGATTTTCACTGATTTAGTTATTATTTAAGTTGTTTTGTAATTTAATAATTTAGAGTCAAATAAATTGGTATTAAGTATTGGTTTTAAAATTCATTAAAGGCTCTCTCTCTCTCTCTCTCTCTCTCTCTCCCTCTCTCTC
>JAQIXD010000991.1:0-18604 GCA_034699985.1 Minunthozetes semirufus | reverse complement strand
TCTAGATAATCTTGCACCCTTTACCACCGATTCACTTAATCTTGCACTGCAATTTTAAGTCCGGGGAAACGGTAGTAAAGACATAGAGACTATTTATGAATTATGGACTGTTGTATTGCAAGTTGCAATTTGCAACATTAATTTGATAAACGTTTAAAACAATTTTGGATTCTTCTCTTTAAATACTAAAAATAATTAGTAATGAATGAACTTGATAATTTTACAAACCATTTCGTATAATCTCAGAAAAAAGAGATTATTAAAAAAGTTTAATCCATTAATATCCTAAACCTTAGGAAGTCCGCTCTCATCTCCTGTCCATAGTTTAAACTTTAAAGTCAATGGAATTGTTTGTCAAATGAATTAATGTTAAGAATGGGATTGAGTTCGAAAAAGTTCTAAACTGTTAGTTCGAGGATTAATTTATTGAACTATATTTTGTTGGATTACTTTAATACCCCTTTTATTCCAGATTTTAATACAAAATAACTAAAAGTTTGCCACAAAAGCAATAAAATTGAAAGAATTGTCATTCATTTGAGTCATTTGTTTGATTGGATTGTCTGACAAAACTTTATAAATCTTTATCACAAGTTTTGTCAGAAAAAAAGAGTGCCGTAAAAGTCCTTCAATTCTATTATTAATTAATTTTGTTTATATAAAAATCAAATGTCTTTTAATTGTTTCAAAATATCTTTAATTTGTGTTATATTATTAGAGACACAAAATAGAGTGAAAGGTAATATAAGATCATAATAAATGGGATCAAAGATAAGACAAGAATTTAGTTTTTAATTATAAATTATATTAAGGGATCGGATGCGGAGAACGTCCGCTTGAATTTTTGAGGGCGAGTCGTATAGTTGGTGGTAAGGATGCATTTATTGGTGAAGCCCCCTGGCAAGCATTGATCAAAGAAGCCAGATTCTTTGGATTGTGGCAGTACAACAAATGTGGAGCCGTTCTCATTAGTCATAATTGGGTTATAACAGCCGCGCACTGCAATTCTGGTCTCTTTGGTTCACTACAAGTGATATTCGGTGAACATAATCTCAAATCCATTGAAACAATTTCTTCAGAGAGGGGTTTAGTTGAGAGCACTCCTATTGTGAGAAGAGCTAAAAGAATAGTAATTCACCCAAAATATAATCACTTAACTCTTGAAAATGATTTGGCACTCATTGAGTTGGATTCAGATGTCGACTACGATCAACACATTCAACCAATTTGTTTGCCAGAAAAGGGCAATGATTTTATTGGTTCAGAAGCTTATGTGAGCGGATGGGGAGTACTTTCATATGGTGAGCAAATAATATTATCAATCAAACTCCTTATTCAGGATCTACCCATCAGGAACTCACTTATCTTGTATTTTGTTTAATATTTCATTTATTAAATCAAAATTAATTGCTTTTTTACAGAGGAAAGGACTGTTCCACAAGTATTGCAAATAGTGAAGGTTCCCATTATGTCAAACGAAGAGTGCGAACAAATGTATAGAAAAGCAAAACACAATTTCTTTGCGCGAAATACTATATTATGTGCGGGTTATGCCTTTGGAGGCAAAGACTCGTGTGAAGGTGATTCTGGTGGACCTCTCGCTGTCAGGGAAGGACCTGAAGGCAGATGGACTTTGGCGGGCATTGTTTCAAATGGCATTAAATGCGCTGAACCTAATCTGCCCGGAATTTATACCAGAATTTCTGAATACGACGATTGGATCGTCAAAACTGTTATGAATTCTGATAGTTTATAGAAAACTTGAATTTTGAAATTTTGTTTAGACTTTCAATTTGTATATAACAAAATCAATGGTTAGTTTCATTCGTGTTTTAAATTGTCATTTATTTCTCAAATTTTATTATTTATTTCATTTTAATATATTTTTAGTGAATTTTAATTTCACTCAATTATTCTCATAATAAACAATACATTCACTCAAACCTCAAGAATATTTGAATCAACTTTCAATCAATGAATCCAAAAGAGACTTAATTTCAATAAACTTACGAATAATTAAATATTCGTTAGAATAAGAACAATGCGTTACCAATAAAATGTTGATTTTCATAATTTAATCAATATTTAAATGTCAATTTGAGAAAATAAGGTGAACTTTATAATTTAGCTCATATTTATTGGTAACACTGTTTCGGTTCAATTACTGAACTTGGAGTAGAAATTCTATTGAATAAGTCTTAGAGAGTGAACTCGAGTTGAGTTGAGTTTTGTAGAGGAGAGGACTCTCAGAGTATTTGTTTGACGACATGTGAATCACATGATCTCAGATCTCAGATCTCATGTTTTCCTGAATTTTATTTGAAAACAATTCAATGATTTAATGAAAAACGTGTTTCACTTTATTATCATTTAATTTGTATTAAAAATGGAAACGAATTTAGATTTTGAGAGTATTTGCAAAGTATTGACTCATTTATTGATTTAATAATTGTTTTCTAAATATTATTTATTTCTGAAGAAAGTACAGGAAAAGGCTATGAAAGCGACTAAGAGTTCCGTTGGGATCAAGTCTTCGGAATTAAATTATTACAAAAGTTTCTCAAAGTTCAATAAAATGATTGATCACCAAACCATTCAAACGCTGTCTATGTTTGTAAAACTGTTTTTAATTACATTTAACTAATAATTTGATAATAAATTATAGGCTGTCCTCTTTGGTTAACCTCGAAAACAAAAGCGCGAGAATCGAAAGATTGACTTCAGATGAAGACAAATATGATTTAATCACTGATATAAATGACAACATATTTGATAAAATAGTGAGTATTGTCCCCTATATCCAGTATATGACCAATAGTTGACTAATAGATTACAGAATCACTCAAGTGATCTGATATACAGTGTGTCCACAAAATGTGATTCAAAATGTAATCAATATTTAAATCATTAAAAAATTTGAAATCAATTCAAAGGGAAATCATTTGGACGAAGCGTCCGGACTAAAGAAAAAAGAGGCGGAACTATTTTTAGCGACAATAAGTAGCGATAAATTGAAATCAGTTAACACTTCCTCTTGGAATCGAAATGTAATTAAAGCAAAACGAATGGGAAATACTAATCTTCTTTCGGCCAAAATGGTTGAGAGGTCTCAACTCAGGTTCAAAGATAAGATCGATAACAGCAACAAACCATTTGTTCCGATAATCAAAGATAAGCCAAACTCTTTGAAACCGCTCTCGATATTAGTGGAAAAAAATGAATTCGGTTCCGACTGTTATTCACATCCCTATGAATTTGAAATCGAAAAATTTGAACCAAAGGAACAATTCTTGGAAATTGAAATTCCAGAAGTATTTAATTGATTTGTCATTTAATTTGATTTAATTAATGGTTTTATTTGTTGGAAAAGATGCCAAAACCTGTTTCTGAGACTCCCTTTAAATTTATTGATAAAAAAGAAGATTTGATTGAATTAATCAAAACATTAAACACTTGTAAAGTAATTGCCGTCGACTTAGAGGTAAGCTTTCATTGAGACTGAAATGAGACTCAAATTATTGATTCAAAGTTTAAACTAATTTTGTTTGTATGACAGCATCACTCGTATCGAACATTTCAAGGGTTTACGTGTTTAATGCAAATATCAACGAAAACATTTGATTATTTAATCGATACAATAGAACTCAGATCTGAAATGTATTTATTGAACGAAGTATTCACTTCTCCGTTGATTCTGAAAGTAAGGAAACCCTTAAAACTTCTCAAACTATTGGTATTTAAATAATTGCCAATTGATTGGACAGGTATTTCACGGCGCAGATATGGACATAATTTGGATGCAAAGAGATTTTGGTTTATATTTGGTGAATCTGTTCGATACCTATCAATCGGCAAAACTATTGGAATTCCCACATTTGTCTCTCTCCTATCTTTTGAAACACTACTGCTATTTGGAGGCCGACAAACAGTTCCAATTGGCTGATTGGAGGATACGACCCCTCACCGATCAAATGATTAAATACGGTCGAGAGGACACACATTATTTGATTTTTATTTATATTCAAATGAAGAACGATTTGATAGCGAAGGGAAATACAGAGAAAAATCTTTTGCGGGCAGTATTTGAAAGAAGTAAAACCGTTTGTCTTAAGAAATACGAAAAACCGCTCTTTAATAGTGAAAGCTATCGCTTATTACTGAAGAAAAGTAGAGTTAATTTCAATGCAAAACAATTGTATGCATTAAAGGAATTGTACGCCTGGAGGGACAGAATGGCCAGAAATGATGACGAAAGCATAGGTTATGTTCTGCCAAATCACATGCTCTTACATTTAGCAGAAGTGTTGCCCCGGTATGTCATTTGATACTGTATTCTGACCAATACCTAACACTAATGTATTGATTATAGGGAACAACAGGGAATACTGGCCTCCTGTAACCCAATTCCTCCATTAGTTAAACAACAACTCAATGAAATTCATTTAATAATATTGAAGGCAAGAGAGAAGCCGTTGTCTTCAGCAGAGAATGATGTGCGACAACAGTCTAATGCCTCACAACTTATAAATCGAAACATTGATTTCGATGAAATGATGGACACTCGAGAGGACAAGTTTTCACTCGACTCCGATTTAAATACTGAGACACTAATAGATGACTTTTATGATAAAGAATTGATTCAAAAAAGCAATTCTCATGCATTAAGTTCTGCATCTAATTTGAAGAGTGTTTCCGATGTCTTCACATTCTTTGAACCAAAAAATAATCGCAAATCCAATCAAATGGTGGATAATATTCGCTCCTCTTTTATACCTCTATTTGAGAGATACAAACAGACTATTAATAAGAAAGAAAATCCACAAAATAATAGCGAAATCAGTGCTCAAAATCAATCGAATCCCAATCCCAATATAAATAGAGTTTATTCCCATTATTTAAATCTTTCGGCAAATTCTGAGACAAATAAGTGAACAAAAAATTGTCTTTTTTTACATTATTTTGAATTAAATATTAAATAAAAATCAATTGATTTGAATATTATTTTATAAATTTAATGGAAATTATACGAATGTTTTTGAACATAATGAGCTATTTATTATGTATCTATTACATATCTATTATGTATCTTGTTCATTTATAAAATTCACTTTTAAAGTTGATTTATTTGAATTGTGTGTTTGTGACGCCATCTGTAGTGAAAGAGAGCGTTGAATATATCGTAAGTTTTGGTTTATTTTTGATTATTATTTGATATTATTTACAAATTGAAGAGAATTCAAGTGTTTTTATACTCCAATGAAATGACATTTAATATAAAATATAAATCAATTTTTAGTTTATTTTTATTATTAATTATTTTTTAATTTAATTTAAATTTCAATTAAATTGTATTTTATTTTAAAATATGAAAACATTTATTTTGATCGAATGCTTTACAAATCATATCTGAAGGATAATAAAACCAGAAGAATGACAACAAATGCGTTAAGTGTGGCCACAAGTGAGCCGTCGGTAATTACTACCAGTTGTGGTAACTCTACTACAAACCCATCTAACAGTTCGATCGCTTCTTCATTATCATCGATAAATCAGTTGCCGAACGACTTATTTACAAATAAAGAGATATTTTTGAATCTCTTCAACGGTTGTGATTCAGTTTGGCATCAATTGGATGGCACTAAAAGACAAGAATTAGTCACCAAATATCTACCGAAAGAACTGTCAAATAGTGATAGATTACAGACAATCGAATTATTAATAAATGGATCGTTAAATAGATTTAATTTCGATCTCATGTCTGAAGCTTTCATTGCATTGAAATTACATAAAATGAGTCCCGATTTGATTAAGGCTTTAGAAGATGTGAAGAATCTAAAGAAGAAATTGTTTAAAATCTATGAACAAAAGAGACAATCAGTGCTTATGAATGAAGTAATTCAAAAAAGAAGACAATTCTTTGATCACTCGCTTCAAACGGATACCATTTCCAACAAATCCATTGAATCTAAAGAATCGGAAAAGTCTTCGTTAATGTCTGAGACATTGAGTCTTAGAGAAAGAGTTAAACTAAGATATCATAAAGAAATAGAAGACGTTTACTATAAAAGTGACATATCTTCGGCTGACGAGGACTCCAGGAGTAACACTGAGAAGACTCTGTTGTCTTCTCAATCGAATCCAATGAGTGATAAACAATATTATCAAATGCTTAGAAAACACCGAAGAAAACGAAAGGCAAGAGATTCTGACAATAAATATGATCCAACTCTTGAGACACAGTCTATCAGTTTGAGTGATATAATAATGAGAGTAACCAACTCTACCATAAACTCTACCACAACTACTAATTCTACACAAAATAGTAATGACCACAAAATAGGGTTCACTTCAATTAAAAACCTCAATAATAGTTCTGTGAAGTCTTCCCCGATATGTGGGCCCAAGAAAAAGGCAAAACACTCTGATATAACAAAAAGTAATCAAACGATTCAATTGAATTCGGTGTCAGTTCTTCCAAAACCTGACCCTTCAATCATTAAATTAGAAAAAGAGACCACAATTGAGGCCGAAGTCATCCCTAAAAGTGATTCAACAATAAAACCAAATATCTGTGACTTAAACGAAAAGTTGAAGGATTCGACCATTTGTTTCATTAATAAACCGATAATCTCTAGAATGAAGACCAGTTCCTCTGTTATTCCTCAAATTGCAGATCCCGAGTGTCCGATAATAGCAGCACCTCTTCCAGCGCTTCCTATTCTGATACCCCCAACAGTTAGTGTTAATTCAGGAAAATCAAGTCCAACATCAGTAACACCAACTGTGCCGTTGGAGACGCCTCCGAAGTGTTTCTTTTCATTACTTCGCGACATATTTATGGCGAACTCAACCACTGATCGAAGACTTAGTTTACATAAATTGGAAGAACTCGTCAAAGAAAAGCTCAGAACTTATAGCCCTTTGATTGGTTGGTCCGCAGAAATGGTTGCCTCTGCTATGAATTATTTGAGTGGAGTACTACCCCCTCCCCATTTGGTTCCACTCGTCGACTATAAAGAGAAGAACCAACAGTGGCAGTGGATCGGTGGCGGAAGAGATCGCGACAACCAATTAGTACCGCTTTGCGAGCAATGGATGAAAAGCAAAGATGAAGATCCGACTGCATCTCTCATCACTTTCTCACAGGCTTTACCCCCACCAGCAAAATGTTTAACCGATTGGGTGGTCAGACCTTCCAGTGATGAGGAGAAAGATGTTTATCGAAAACAAGAGGCCGTTCGCTATCAAAACCCTTATAAGGCTTTCACTTTCAGAGTTCATGGATATGAGAGTGTTGTCGGTCCTGTTAAAGGGTGTGGTATTGGGTCAGCCAACGGTCACACAAATTCAAGTCCTAATAAAGCGAGAGAACACTCACTGCTTGTCAGCGATAGACCACCTTTTGTTACATTACTCAGTTTAGTCAGAGACGCTGCCGCCCGACTTCCTAACGGAGAGGGCACAAGAGCTGACATTTGTGAACTTCTTAAAGATTCTCAATATCTTTTGCCGACAATATCTGACCAACAGGTCAATGGTATTGTCAGCGGAGCTTTGGATCGTCTTCATTATGAGAAGGATCCCTGTGTTAAGTATGACGTCAACAGAAAAGTATGGATTTATTTACACCGAAATCGAACTGAAGCCGAGTTCGAGCGCTTACATGAGGTCCAAATCGCGGCCGCGAAGGCTAAGAGATCAATGAGTAAGGCTTCCCGTAAAACAAATTGTGTGTCCACTACTCCTCAAAACAATCAAATGTCTCAAACAACAGGACAGCTGTCCATTATTTCTAAGACAACACAACAGGCCATACATCAGGCGGTAAATAATATATTGAATTCAGAAGCTCTCAAAATAAGCAAAACTCCAAACGAAGCCTCCCTTTCTTCTGAAAATATTGAAAATCCTGTTATGAGTTCTTCGGCAGAAGTATTAAAAAGTGGAGACGAAGTCGTTTCTGATTTCAAAAACTCTTTACTCAACAAAAAAATCAAAGAAAAATCGTTGACTCCCTTCGAATCATTTAATGGTTCCACTTCTTCTTCGCTGTCATCTAATCCTTTATTCGTTTCTATTCAGTCCAATAATCATATTCGGTGTAAATCCGAAGCAATAGCCACCCCTTCGGCTCAGACTATCGATAAAAATTCAATTAAACTGAAAGAAAGTAAAACAGGATTTGATTCGTCGAAGAGTCGTATTATTATCGATAATAAGAAGAGTATTATAGAATCGCGAAGTAATTCATTTCAAGCGAATGTCAATTCCTCTGATAGAGTGGATGCCATCGATTCCAATGAATTAACGAAACTGATTGCAAACGATTCGAATTCAGTTAAATCTTTGGTCAAAACCCGAACTTTCAAACAAACGAAGCCTTCAATTAAAGTTCAAATTCCAAACACAATAACTCTTCCGCTTTCGATATCACAAAACACTCTCAAAACCCAAACCTCTCTCACAACGAGTATCGCGTCTGAGAAACTGCCAGCTCTTATAAGTGTGACCACCGCTAACACTAAGACTGCTGTTTCGTCTACAACTCCAACACTACAGACGAGACCACTGACTAAAATCATTTCTGGTCCTCACGTGAACAGTAGTTTAGGAACGACGTCTGCCACAAATCAAATGCACCATCAAATCAGTATTCCTACGAGTGTTCTATTCGGTGCGCGACCCGGTTCTGTCGTTTTAGGTTTGCTCTCAATTAATGTTTTAATTTATAATAAACTCTATGTTTAACTGACAGCCACTCCAACTGGTAAGTCATATATGATGGCAGCGACGGGCGGTTCCATAGTTCTTCAGTCCAACTCTTCGTCCACATCAAGCAGTAGTGCATCTGAAACATCAACTTCTCAGACGCCATCACTCGCTGTCAGAACACTTCAAGGGATTCGAGTGATTCCGGTTAACGCAAACCCAACGACTGCTTCTAAAATTCATTCTTCAATTACTGCCAAAAGCGGTACTTCAAACACACCGGTAGTAATGGCAACACAGGCGCAGACATTTTCCTCGAATAGTATTCCATCGCACCACCAGTTTGTCGCCAGAATTATAACTACTTCCCAAACAAATCGGGGAAATGTTCCGCAAACACAAATCGTTATCCCTTCGACATCTGGTTTACAGCCCTTATTCTTAGCCCATCCCTCGCAGACCAGTTCTAATACTCAGTCAATTCAACAGCAAATAAGTTCGACGACAACTGGACAGCCCTCCACTGACTCACAAAAAGGAAATATTTTAGCGAGTAGTGGACCGCCGCGAACGACACCCCCCTAATGGCCAAATGGCTTAATCTTTAACTGTTATTATTGAGGTCTGGGGTCTAATCCATAGCTTTTGCATTGATTTGGTCTCAAAATATATCGAAATCATGAGTACTATAGATAAGTGAATCAATTGTCGAATCACTTATAAAATACTGAAAGTCTAAACAATTGAATAATATTTCAATTATTGTCTATAAATGTAATAATAATGTATTAAATGTCAATAAAATCAAATTAATTCAATTTTAGGACCAACTCAACTAACTTATCAATAATAGCCTACTATTAATAGGACTGGTATTTGTTGGATAACTGTAGTGCCATCTTTAGTGCCATCTTTACTATCCGTGAAAAAAGATGAACAGAAAAAGTGTTTACAATTACTATAGAAATGACAAACAAATGCAAAACAAACGACAAATTCATAATTCTTTAGATTTTTTGTTTAATTAAAAATCTATTTATTAAATATATTTGTCAATAATGACAGTGATTCTGATGGTGGCAGAGAAGCCATCTCTGGCCCAATCTTTGGCTAATATTTTATCGAATGGCAAACAAAAGACTCGAAAGGCATTCAATAATGTCTGTTCTGTTCACGAATACAAATCTTCATTCAGAGGACAAAAAGATGTTTTATTTAAATTCACGTCAGTTTGCGGTCACGTATTGTCGACAAACTTTCCCTCCAAATACAACAATTGGGACAGAACTGAACCACAAGAACTTTTTGAGTGTCCAACTGTTAAAGAAGAGGCTAATCCTAAATTAGCGTTAATAAAGTTCTTGCAAAAAGAGGTAAATATTTAATACAATATATCGGCGGTAATAGCAATAGTATTAAATAATTGTTTAATGTATTAAATGATTGATTAAAAGGCTCGCGGATCAGATTATTTGGTTTTATGGTTGGATTGCGATAAAGAGGGGGAAAACATATGCTTTGAAGTTATAAATGCTGTCAACGATTCCATGAGAATCTCATTTAAAAGTCCTCAGGTTTTCAATTAGTTTTCAATTAGTTTTCAATTAGTTTTCAAACAATATTTAAATTAACGTTTAATTAATACATAGACTGTATTTCGCGCAAAGTTCAGTGCTATTACTGAAAAAGACATTAAGTCTGCAATGAATTCACTGATACTTCCAAATGAATTGGAGTCGCTTTCTGTGGACGCTCGACAAGAATTGGATCTAAGAATAGGCTGTGCCTTCACTCGATTTCAAACCCGATTTTTTCACGTAAATTATATTTAATATTTTGTGACATAACTGAAGTCACTTCAAATTTAGGGCAAATACGGAGATTTGGACAGTTCTTTGATATCGTTCGGTCCCTGTCAGACACCGACTCTTGGCTTTTGTGTTGAACGACACGACAAAATTCAAACGTTTAAACCCGAGCCCTATTGGGTTCTCTCTGTGAGCGTTCGTTTAGCCAGTAGTGAGTCTTCACAACCTATATCTCTAGAGTGGGACAGAGGAAGAGATTTCAATCAAAACAGCGCTAAGTCTTACTTGAATGGAGTGAAGTCAAAGTCGAGGGCAAAGATTGTCTCAATTTCATCGAAAGACAAAACCAAAGGCCGTCCCAATGCTTTAAATACAGTCGAATTGCTAAAGATCTGCAGCTCCGGGCTTGGGATCGGTCCGCACACCGCTATGCAAATCGCAGAACGTCTTTACACTCAGGGATATATAAGTTATCCACGAACTGAAACCAATCAATATCCACATAATTTTGATTTGTTGGGAACACTCAAAATACAGACCGCGAGCAACGAATGGGGACAACTCGTCCAACAACTCATTGAAAAGGGAATCACTAAACCCCGTTCAGGTAATGACGCTGGAGATCACCCGCCCATCACTCCCATGAAATCGGCGCAAAGCAATGAATTCAACGATAGGGACACTTATAGAGTATATGAATATATTGCCCGACATTTCATCGCAAGTTTGTGTTCAGACCTGCACTTCGAACAGACAACTCTTGCGTTTGTCATCGGCTCTGAAACATTTTCCAAAGTTGTTTCATCTGTGACAGAGCCAGGATTCACCCAATTGATGCCCTGGCAGTCGATCCCAAATGAGCACAAGTTCTCAAACCTTAAAGTCGGCGATGAATTCCTGATAACTGACGCAAAACTAGTGGAGAGAATGACGACTCCACCCGACTATCTCACAGAATCAGGTCTTTATAATTACAATTAATAGATATCTTTCCTAACATTTCGTTGAATTACTTTAGAATTGATTTCATTGATGGAAAAACACGGAATAGGAACCGACGCTTCCATACCGACGCACATCAATAATATCTGTTTAAGAAATTATGTAAAAGTGGGTTCTGGAAGACGTCTTATTCCGACTCAATTGGGAATAGTTTTAGTTCACGGCTACCAAAAGATCGACAGTGATTTGGTTCTTCCCACTCGAAGGGCAGCCCTCGAAAAGGAACTCAATCAAATATCTGTCGGAAGAGCAGACTTCAACACTATTCTCAACACAACTATAGATGAGTTCAAAAATAAATTTCTTTATTTTGTTGAACACATCCAAGCAATGGATGAGCTCTTCGAAGTGTCTTTTTCTTCTTTAGCCGATTCTGGAAAACCTATTTCGAGGTATTCTTTTGAATTTGAATTTAGGATTCGATTATTCTATTGAAACCCTTTTTTTTTGGTTTTGTAAAGATGTGGTAAATGTAGGCGTTATCTGAAACTGATTACAGCCAAACCTCAACGGGTCTACTGTGCGAACTGTAATGAGACGTATTCTATACCTCAAAATGGAAATATAAAAACCTATCGAGAGTTGAGGTGTCCTATCGATGACTTTGAACTGCTTTACTTCTTTAAAACAGGAAATTCAGACAAAAGTTTTGTATTCTGTCCGCACTGTTTCAATAACCCTCCCTTCGAGTCGATGCCGAAATCTTCGGGTTGTAATCAATGTCCTAACGAGGAATGTAAGCATTCCATGAGTGCTAACACTCTGACGGAGTGCTCTAATTGCAAATACGATGGAGTTTTGGTATTAGATCCGGGATCAGGTCCTCCCTCCTGGAAAATTGGTTGCAATCGATGCAATTTTTCGATGTCTGCCTTCAAAGACGCCAATAAAGTGACGATTGAAAGCGATTTGTGCCAAAAATGTGGCCGAAAGTTGTGTTCTGTTGAATACAAATCAGATAAATCGCGCCTAAAAGACGGTTCTCTTCAGTTTCACGGATGCATTTGGTGTTCCGATCAGTTTTCATCATTAGTTCAGGCATTGAGTAGACTTCAGATCAATTTCGCCACTTCTTCGGCCGGAGATAACCGAACTCAATCATTTCAATTCAATGATTCGCACAGAGGGGGTCACTCTAGAGGCAGAGGAGGTCGCGGAAGAGGTAGAGGACGAGGGAGAGGCAGAGGTGGTCGCGGAAGAGGAGGCTTTGACTCTGAAAGGGAGTTTACTCAGTCAGCGCCAAAGGGGGCCACTCTCTCAGATTTCATGTGAATTGATTGTTGTGAAGCCTTTTCTGAACGCAGTTTTAAATTTTAAGTAAAACTAATTTATTGTTTAATCAATTAATTCTATCTTTTAATCAATTTATACAAACAATTAGTTTTTAATATAAAACGGCTTTCATTTCAATAAATTATATTTTGCTTTTGATTTCATATTTGAATCTAAAATAAAAGTATTTGACAAATATTGAAGACTAATATACCCTCAAAAAATTCAACTATCAAACTGGTTGTCCAACTGGACTTTGAAAGACTATTTTTGACATAAAGTAAAGAGAAGCGCCTTTTAGGCCCTTTAGACAACAAAACAGTTTCTGCCTAAACTTAACATAAATGTCTTTACGATAGTCTTTTTAATATTTTGTTTATTCGATTTTTTAGTCTTACCGATAGTCTTGTTTGTGTGTATTCAACGTTTCATTATTTTTAGTGATAATTCCAAAAACAGAATTAGTTTTTGCTGTTTAGCTATAATTGAGTTATCATTCATTTTGTGTATTCATAACTGTTTTTAAGAAATGAATTTATAATAAAGTTTTGATCACTTTTTAAATGTAAAACAAATTTATTTTTAATATAAAATTGAATTTAAATTATTTTTTGTAAACAAATGTTATTTTAAATAATAATAACTTATTTTAAACTACTTTTTATTTTTCGCGAGTCTTCTCAGCAGTGAATGTCCCGAAAGGAAAGTAATGACTCCCAAAGCGGCCAAATATTTAGAGGTCTCAAACATATTCAGTTTAATGAAGAAGCAGACATAGAGACCAAAAATAAGGGCCAGTCCCGAGTGGAATATAAGCGCCGACAGACTCAATGGAAAGCCAGAAAAGTTGAGCCCAATTTTCAACCACTAAATGAAAATAAATTTGATTTATAGTTGAATTTAATGACAAATGTATGACAAATGCTCTTTGATTTTGAGATTTAATTCTCTAAAACCAACTATTTTTATGTTCAAAATATGTTTTCCAAAAACTATGGAAGAAATCATTGAATTTTGATTTCAATGTTTCCAACGAAGTATTGGTTTATTATAAAAACACTTCATTTAAAGAAAGAGTTATTGACTTACGAGTCCGAAGAGTATCACAATTGGAACCAATACCAGAACAGAGAAAGCATTTGAAATGATAAGCGGCGGTCGTTTCTCAGGTTCTCTGAACAGGTGTTTGATTTCAGGTTTTGGGGAAAAGGGAGAGACTGTCTTCTCTGGTTCCGATTCATGTGATGAGAGTTGAAGTTTTATTTTTGTAATTTTCCATTGAATTGGATTAGAAATGACGGAATCCCCGACTATTACTGATATCTCATACAAACCGTTCATATAATTTAAATCTTTGGCTTTCGTCTGAAGATTGAGATCTATTTTGTAAGTTAGTGTTGAGTCGGGTTCTGCTATGAATACTATTTCCTGTTTAGTCTCGATATTAGTCAACTGTACAAACGTCTGCTGAGCGCTCATCAAATCGCCGACTATTTTGTCTTTTAATTGAAATTTAATAACAAGTCTTTGCTGAGAATCGGCTTCCAATGGATTGGATATCGTTTGTGGGAATTCCAGCCTAAGAATAGGTATGGCTTTACTAAAACTGTATTTACAGAATCAAAATGTCTTACTTAGTGACGGCTCCACTTCCACCCGTATCTCTGTCAGCAACAGTGATCTCTGCGCCGACGATTGACACCTGAGTCAATACTATAGCCTTGATTTGAACGCCAGTGTTTCCAATGAGACGTGAATCTGGTTTAGTGGGAACAGCACTAATCGATACCTCATATAAACCTCTCAAAGGTTTAGATTCGAGGAAATTAATGGCAAAGAGTTTACTATTTGAACATAAAATGTCAATCAATAAGTAATGAGAAATTTGAGATCAGAGTAATACCTGTCCCCCTGAACGGCCTGAAGACTCTTTTTAGTGAAAAGAACTTTCTTGTCCTCTACTCTTAGGGCTGAATCTGCGGTTACAGTCATTGGTCCCAAAGAAGCGCCCAAAACATTTGTGATTCTAACCGTAAGAACAGAATTGGTTGTCGAGAGAGCACTCGATCCATAGTTAGTGACAACAACTGGAATATGATATTTATTGTTTGTGAAGAGTTTGAGGACTTCCAAAAACTCTGAAATTCCTTTTGGAGTCAAAACGTATTTTCGGGATAAGAAATAGTTCGCGAATTTGAGCGCCTGATCCTGAATATTGCACATCATATTAGTTGAGACACAGTCACAGAGGAATCGGTAAAACTTACATTTGTGAGACCAACCGGTTTGTTGCTGGCCGTCGCTAATTGATAGACTCCGACGATTATACTGGAAGTTATTCCGAGCCCTCCTTCAAACTGTACTCATAATAAACAAGACTTGAAATTGATGTTCAAAATAGGTATTGACTGACCTGTAAATAACGAGCGTCGACTTCATCCGCCTGAACAATAATATCTCCAATTTTCTCTACGAACACATTTCTGTCCTCAACTTTAGACAGTTTTGCTGCCAATTGAAAGGCAAGACCTGTATTCAGAAGTGACTCATCTTTCTTTAGAGCAGTCATCAACACTTTCCCTACTTTTGTTGAATCAATAGGTTTTCCCAAATTTAGTAAAGAAATGGCCGATCGATAGATGTTAGGAACCGTTGCGTCTTCTTTGAGATTAGACTCGAGTTTAGTGATGTATTGCGTACCAGAAATCTAACGAATGATAATTAAGTTTTAATTTAATCTGTTTTTGTATTTTCCAGACTTCAGTGCAATTAAGTGACAAAGAGTAGGATTTCACACAAAATTCAATTTTTCGGTTTATTTTAGATATTTGTATAAAAAGACAAATATCTGGTAAGAAAACCGATCATTAGATAAACAAATCAATAGATAACTACTTTTTAAGAGAAATATAATAAGAGTCACTGTTTTCCACTCAAAAGATACCACTATTTTGTGTATAAAAGAAAATCACATAAAAATGCAAAAATTGGCAAAAAATGAGACAATTTAGTGATAAATACCTGACAATTGGGAATCAGTTTAGCGCTCGAAGTGATGTAATAAATGGATTCAATTGTTTGATCCGTTTGTGACTTCAAGTGATTGCAAATATTTGTCGAATCAGTGATTGGATCCGAAATCAATGTTTTGGACAAAAGAGAGTAATATATGTTTGACAACGAATTTGATGAAACCGGAGATGACAACTGAATCGCACTCTTCATGCGATCCAAATCTGACTGATCGACAATCGCTGTCGGATTCAGACTAACCGCCGAAACATTGATCGACAATACAGTGAAACAAACGATTAAAAGACCAAAAAAACGATTCATTTCTAATGAAAATCTCAAATTAAATTTGTCTCTAAATAATTGAGTGATAAATACTTAATCCAAAAAATTATGAATTAATTGACATTAAATGCATTAAAACCACAATTAATGACCGAATCAGTTGGTGGACACGTGTTCTAACAAACGATATTTTCTGTGGTCGTCTCAATAAACAACATTTGTCTGAAGGAGGCGTTGTTATCGATGCCGGTCTCAGCACAGAATCAATGAATGTTGGACTGAGTTGTGTTGAGTGCCTCTCAATCATACAGATTGTGCAGTCATACAGAAGCGCTTCTTTTGACTCAAGAATCGATCGTTTGGTTGCTATGATTGTCACCAAAACATTTGCTATTATTTTAATGATTAAATAAAATGAGAGATAATATGAAAGACAATCACTTAATATCCGTCAGATTTATTGTTATGACCGGACATCTGGTTCTTCTGATTCTTCTGTTATGGGATAGAGTGAGTTCTTAAAACAGTAGAATATAGTGATTGTCGATTATATTTTGATAAATTACAAGAATATAAAATATATTTACAATTATATAAAAAAATATATAGTTTTATATAATTTAATATTAATAGGAGGACAGCGTAAAGGCATGCATTAATTGGGACTTCACTTATGCCGAATATAATTCAAGAAATATTGAGTAATAAATAGTAATCTTTGTGTTTGTCTTTACTATTAATCTGTTATTGTCTTTGACTTTCTTTAGGCTTATCGTTGGTCTCTCTCTTTCTTTATTTCTGTTAATAGTGGAGTTCATTGGATTTATGTCAGGAATTTCAATGTTTTTTCCCATTCAGTCATTATTTTGTAAGATTTTCATTAATTTAAAAGTTTTGAAACTAAAGTCATTTGAATTTAAAAGTGGATCACTTCCACAAAACCATTTACTCATCACTTGATGCCAATGATGACAATGAATGCAATTTATTTAACTTTTACTCGTAATTAATATTTAAATAATTATTTGTTTGACAGCTCTCATAACACATAGTTTGGCCACTATTTGTATCTCATATTTTATAACTGATGTATGGGATTGTCATCTGTTTTGGTGGATATTCGGACTCTTTAGTGTATTACCGGCTCTCTCAGAGACTTTCCTTTTAATATCAGTTCTATTGTTCAGAAAACTATAGCATTTTTATGGTTTAAAACAAATATTTCTCAAATAACTAAACCTTTTATAAAAATAATTTATTTTGAATAATCAGTTGTACCAGAATTGTACCAGAGTTGTATGATGGACCATGGTGCCCCATGGAACTAGTGCCCCATGGTGTACCATTGATGTTAAAACTTTACTCTTATGGTAAACTGATTTTATATTAATATCAATGACTGTAATTATAATTGAGTTCATATTAGAATGTAATTGAAATTAAAAACATTTTGTTTCAATTGATGTCAAACTTAGACATTTGTTTGAATAAAGTTGTGAACATTGGTTACAAACGAACAGCAATTTCTTTGATGTCATCTGTTTTTTGTTGTCTTTTGAGTTGAGAGCTGAGAGTGAGAAAAGTGTTGTTCTGCTAGAATTGGTTTCAATGATTGACCTCACATATGAAGAATGACTGCTTTGGTGACCTGTCAGAGTCGTCAATAGCAGAGTTGTGGTGAACAGAGCACAGCCTCATTGCCTGACTGAGTGAATCATAAAGTATCAAATGATATGAGATTACGAAATATTTTGTAATCGATTTGAGGCTTAATTTGTATTCAATAAACAAATGATGCAACGATTGGACAAAATAAGTGGTCACTACTTCTCATAAGACATACAATCAATTAGTGGCCAATTCGTGACTCAATACGGAAGAGACCTAATTGAGTACCAGATTATTAGGTCCACCACCACGTCATTAGTGACGAAACAAGTGCTTTAAAGTGAGCCCAGGATTGTTTGCCCCGCCTTTTACTGCAACAACATTACGAAAATTTATTTCAAATCATTTCTCATAAAAAATTTGTTTATTTAATAATTAATATATTTTTTAAATTTATTTAAAAGTATTTAACTTTGTTTTGTTTTCACTCAATTCCCCGTTAAATGTAAGTCAATATTAAATTTATTTAAATATAAAAAGTATTGAGAAATGAGTGAAATGTTAAAATTGAAGCCAAAATCCAGTTTTTACTGATATTTAGGTCCGCAGTCTATACGAAACGCTTTGGACCCGTAATGCAGAAAATGTCTCTCATTTTTATAGGAAGTGATTTTGCGATCGTTTTACTCATTTTAATTGATTTATACAAAAACTAAACCTTTTTTCAAATATTTTTAAAATTTTATTTTTTCCTTTAATTCCAATGTTTTTAAACAAATGTCTAAATTACAGCTGATTTTCATTCTATCAATTAAGTAGTTGTCAATTGAATTCAATATAGCTCTGCAAAGTATGTAGGTCATACTTGGGGAGAGAGAGAGAGAGAGAGAGAGAGAGAGAGAGAGAGA
>JAQIXD010000990.1:0-18610 GCA_034699985.1 Minunthozetes semirufus | reverse complement strand
AAAACAGAATCACAAGAAAAGACACAAATTGGAGATATTCTGAGCCGACTTTCAAGACTTGAAAAGGTTAAGCTAACCCTTTCCAATCAATTGATTGCGGATCAAATAAAAGCAAAGATCTTAGAGAAGTGCAGAAAAATTAAATCAATTGACTTGAAAGTTCGTCAAAATGATAGACCAATATATTCTTCGAGTTCTAATTCTGATTCAGAAAATGATTCAGAATCAGAAGAAGTGTGGGAAACTGATTCCGAAACTAATTCAGATTAATATTTAATATATGAATAAAATAATTGATTTTAAATTTGATTAATTCTTTGTCTTATTGTCTGAAAATAATATCAGGTTTAAATTAATTAAATATTTATTCAAAAAGTTTTAAACTGTTAGAGTCTAACAGTTAGAGTATTCAATAAAAGTTTTAATAATTTGTCGAATCGTTTGACTCAACAATAGATGGCTTTTGAGTCAAAGGATTTGAGTTATGTTTTCTCAACACATGTTTCGTTGCCTTTAGTTTCAGTCAAACACTCATTCATTTGATTCACATTTGATTGTCTTTTAATTATTATGTCTTTAAGTAATAGATTTTGTTTAAGAAGTGATTCGGAAAAAAGACAATCATATAGTGAACGCATTTGCGATGATTTGTCTGAAGTTATTCTTCAATATCTTTCTCTCGAAGAAAAACTTAAACTCGAATCCGTGTCGAAACAATTCCAGAGGACTATATTTCAGAAACAGTACACTCTTGTCATGACTAAACATGCTGTTGAAAACCGTTTCTTCGATTTTGAAATCTTTGAAAATTTTCTGAAAAAGTGTCCGAATATCAAACAACTCTTCTTCCCGAAAGAGTGGTATCTGAAGTCAAAGTCTAACGCAAACCCTCTACAAATGGATGACAAACGTATCGATCAATTGATTGATTTGATTATCAAATATTGTCATAAAGTGAATGCAATTAACAGTGACTTTTGGGCACATGAAATGTCTTGGAATAGATTTCTTCAAACTATTGATTCAAATAACTTTACATATTATTCCGATTTTTGTCCAAAAGATATAAAAGAAGATCACTCTTTGATTCACTGTTTAAAGTCATTGTCTTTTGTCAAAAATCTTCATTTAAGAGAATATTGTTTTTATCCCATAATTAATGTGATGTCTCTCAAGAATCTGAAGACTCTTAAGTTTAGCCTTAAATCAGAAGACTTAACTCATTTGCAATCATTGATTGATAACAACAGAAGTCTGAAATCTCTTGATATCGATGCCTATGATTGCGATATCAATGAAATGAATGATTTATTTAATCAAATCTCAAGACTCACTGAATTGACTGAATTGAAGATCTCGTCTATAATTTGTATTAACAATAAATCTGTGGTCAAATCATTGAATCAAATGGCAGTCAAATGCCTTAAACTAAGAAAAATAGAATGTGCCCTCACTTTAGATTCAAACGATTCTTCAGTTTTTATGGACGCCATGTCTTCACTAAAAGTGTTCAAGAGTTTGAAGGGACTCATAGTTTTTTTCGTACCAATGGTTCCATTGAAGGAAGAATTCTTTTCTTTCAAAATATTCAAAGGCTTTGAAAGTTTGACTCATTTATGTCTGACCAAAGTCTTCCCTCTAACTGAAGAAATGATGGCAGACATCGAAGTCGTTTTGCCAAATATCCGTTGTCTAAGAATCCGACCGACAATCAGCGCAACAAAATCAATGGTTGAATCTTTGGGTCGACTCAAGTGTTTGGAGTTAATCAACATTTATGTGGACAACCATCTGATGAGAGAACAAATTGAATCAAAACTAAGAGAGAATTGTCGTTACATTAAATATATTTTGGTTAATGTGAGCACAACCTCATATGGATTTCCCATTTAAATGGGAATGTTATACATATTCTCAATGTTTTAATTTTTATTGTTTTTAGTTTTTAATTGAATTTGTTTTTAATCTATACTTTACTTTTGGTCAATTAATAGTTTGTAAAGTATTACCGAATGAATGAATGGTTTTATTTGTGATTCAATTGTTTTTTCTCTCAAATGATTCACAATATATTCAATCAATAAAATTGTTTTAATATTTTACTCAAAAAAAAAACTTTTTGGTATTTTTCTCAATTAAATCAGAGAATATAATTTGAAATTTTATTAGATATTTGTCTTATTTTTTGAAATTAATATCAGATTTAAATGAATTAAATATTTGTTTAAAAAGTTTTAATAATTTGTCGAATCTTTTGACTCAAAAACAGATGGCATTTGAGTTATGTTTATCTCAACACAAGTTTTATTTACTTTTCTGTCAAACACTCATTCATTTGATCGCAATTTAATTGTCTTTTAATTATGTCTTTAACTAAGAGATTGTGTTTAATAAGTGATACAAATAAGAGACAATCATATAGTGAACGCATTTGCGATGATTTGTCTGAAGTTATTCTTCAATATTTGCCACTAAAAGACAAACTCAAACTCGAATGCGTTTCCAAACAGTTCCAGATGACTGTATTTCAAAAGCAATTTTCTATTGAAATTAATGAACAAATATTGAACAGAAACGACAATTTATTATTCATTGAATCAATTCTTCAGAAGTGTCCGAATATCAAAACAATCACTTTTTATTACAAAACCTCAAACAAGGTTCTGATGGAAGAATTGGTTGAATTAATCGTCAAATACTGCACTAAATTGAGTAAAATCTCCACCAATTGGTTAATCAATGAAAAATCTTGGAATAAATTACTTCCAATAATTGATTCAAATGCTTTCACTTTAACTCTTAATTATGCGAATGAATTGAGTAAACAATTCTATAAGAGTTTGTCTTTTGTCCGAAAACTTCATTTAATTGTAAGATTTAATTACAGAATCTCTGATTTCATTGAACTGAAGAATTTGAGACAAATATCGTTTGCATTCAAAGACAATGAATTAAATGATTTGAAAACTTTAATAGAAAACAACAAAAGGATTAAATATTTGAATATCAATACATTTAAATGTGATTCACTTGTATTGAATCAATTGATTAACGAATTGTCAAAACTCAATGATTTAACTCATTTTGGATTTATGTCTTTTAATGGATTAAATGACAATTTATTGGCCGAACAATTGAAACAATTTGCACTCAATTGCCTCAATTTGAAGAGTATTTCGTGTGATATTAATATCAAATCAAACGAAATGACTTTAAATAATGAAATCTCTTTCATTAAAAATATCAAGAATTTGAAGCGTTTGTCTATTCATGTGATAACATCTTCAAGAAATCAAAAGTTTTCGTTACAATCATTTGAAGGCCTCAAAGGGTTAACTCATTTAACTTTAAAAACGGAATCATATTCTAAAGTCGAGATCACAGATATCGACAAAATTTTACCTAAACTCAGATATTTAGAAATCAGTTCAAGAGTTATGACCACAGAAAACACCGCAGATATGTTGAGCCGACTCTACTTTTTGGAGAAAATCGATATAACTATTCACTGGAATAATAAGAATAGACAACAAATTAAAGACAAAATACTAAAAAATTGTCCTAAAATTCGGAAAATAATTATTTGAATTAATTGAAAATATTATTATTGTCTTCATTTGAGTAATAATTCAAAAGTGATTTTGTGGTAATCTTTTCATGAAAATTCGTAAAACTTTTTATTCAATTCAATAATTTATAAATCGGACTCAAGACTTGAAAAGGTTAAGCTAACTCTTTCCAATCAATTGATTGCGGATCAAATAAAAACAAAAATCTTAGAGAAGTGCAGAAAAATTAAATCAATTGATTTGAAAGTTCGTCAAAATGATAGACCAATATATTCTTAGAGTTCTAATTCAGACTCAGAAAATGATTCAGAATCAGAAGATGTTTGGGAAACTGATTCCGAAACTAATTCAGATTAATGTTTAATATAATTGAAATTAATATAATTTTATTTGATTTAATATTTTGTAAAATTCAATAATTTATAAATCAGACACTTCTGTGTTATGTCTTTCGGATTCAGATTTAGAAGAAGTCGAATCTGATTCTGACTCGGATTCAGAATAGAATTTAAATAATTATTATTAAACAAAACTTTATTTCATTTTTAATAAATAATTGGATTTTATTTAATTTACTATTAATTGACTAAAAATATCACAAATTGTTTGTAAATCCTTAAGAATTATATTATATTTGAAATAAAGACTAAAAATTGTTTTGTAATTGAAGTTAGAATTAAATGAAAGTTTTATATAAAGAGTAAAACAATTACTTAACAAGTTTTGAGTGAATGAGAAGATCTTCAATAGAATAGTATTTGTGGACATTATGGGGACCATTGATAATAGCGGTCAATATCTTTGTGTGTCCCAACTTGGAAGAGGCGATACCTAAGTGAAGGTTTCCATCAGAAGACCAAAAAGATTTGATATTTTGAACGCCAGACGTCGGGAACGACTGAATAACTTCGAACTTATTATATCCGCGCAGTTGTAGTATAAAAGTGGTTCCCAAGAGACGACTGGCCGCTGCTATATAGGTATGATTCGATACTTGGAAAGTGTCCAAAGAGATGACGCCATTGATGTCAATACTCTGGAAATAGTCGAAAGACTTTCCGTTGAATTTATATATATTTATTGGTTGAGTGTAAAGACTGTTATCGTTTTCATTGCAATTATTTTCAAATAGTTTAGTCTTTTCGTTAGCGAACACACAATACAACTGTCCATCAGATGTCTCAATGAATATAACAGCGCTCGGATTGGATGTCAGCACAACTGTATTGATAGCAAACTGTTGTCTCATTTGATTCCACTCGAGTATCACTGAGTGCACGCTTTGGGACCGACTGTGGAAACGGTTGGCCATCGCAGCGAACACTCGTCCGTCTTTGCCATAACTAATCAAATCAATTGAGTGAACGCCAAACGTCTCCAACTGCTGGATAGGCAGCCAATGGCCTGTCTTTGAGTCGAGAGCCATAAGAGTAGAGTTTGTGTGAAATGTTTTACTAATTTTGTCGTAATTTTGAGCCAAAAGTACATAAACTCTATTATCGACGACAAAAAGTTTTGCGTCTTTAAGTACCGGCGCTGAGACTCTATAAGTAGGGTATCTGTCATTTGTCACAAATCTCTTGAATGCCTGTCCAGAGACGGGGTCTATGTGTGTGCTTTCCATTAGACTCTGTTCATTGAGACGCGAATCACAGTCTGTAGTATTGGTCCAAATGCTTGAGTCCTGTCTTCCGAACAGTTTTTCATTATTTAGAGGAATATTTCGTCCGAATTCACGAATGGCTTCACTTGTGATGAATCCCTTTTCAGATATGCTGTAAGTTATTGATGAGTAGAGCCGACACTGACCACCATTTCCTGATTTATAACTCCAAAGAGTTAAGCTTTCGATCGGACGAACACCAAAAACTGATGGCTTATAGGAATCGATCAAAAATCTTTCGGCCCTCTCATAGATCTCTTGCGTTAGAGTGAAATAAGCCATTCCTTTAACACAATAAACAAAGACATCAAAAGTTAAACAAAACCACAAAAATAGACAAAAAAGTTATAATTGAGTTATAAAAGAGGTTTTCAACAAAAATCTCTCCTTTTTAGACCCTATTATCGATTACCTGAAGACTTGTCTCTCAAATGAGATGAGAACTGAGAACTTAGAGCTGTTTCCTGTCTATTGATCTGTTGTCTAATTTTTGCCAATAATTGGTTCACTTCATTAGTGGATTTGCTGAAGAAGTTTGCCATATCACTGATGTCATACCCATTGAGTCGTCCCGTGATAGCCATGTGATGGACAGACACAGGGAATGTGAATTCAGTGATACCATTGATGACTTGTGGCCGCACAAGACTGACAGCCCTATTGTTAAGGTCATGGATATCGATTCCATTGTACTTTCCGGGAGAGACTATATTTCCATTGATGAAGAGATCGGTGGCAAAGGTTTTGACTCCATTTATAATATGTCTGCCATTTGTGGTGACGAAGGCCTCAATCGGTATATTATTTATGGTTTTCCCGACGATTAACTTATCGACAGTAACTCTATTTGTAAAGTTTAAGAGCGATTCAATCAATTCATTTGTATCGAGAGTGAGTCGATTGCCAACAAAATAAGACAAATCTATGCCATCAATCAATTTGTTGACATTCAGGTCTTTTTTAGCGGAGATCCAGTCGTGGAATGTCGTCGTTCCAGAAATCAATTCATTAGAGTTGACTAAAATCAAGTCATTTGGAAACTTAATTCCGCTGAGAGTACCGCCGATGAAGACATCCTTTTTAAAAGTAACTCTTCCGGCAAAAGTTTTTCTCCCACTAATTGGATGACTCGTCTCATGTCTGAGTGCTGTCTGATTAAGTCTAACCACATCTACGCCATTGACCAGTCCTTTAACATTTACATAACCATCGACTCGAGTTCGTGACCCGTTTGCCAAAAGAGGTCTTAAAAACGTCTTTTTAGAGCTTATTATCTGAGGTCTGCTCTTAACGACACAATCACTAAATAGAAGCGAAATATTTTTACCATTTATTAGATTTCGTAATAAAACTCTGTCCGCAATCACTTCGTTCTCGAAAGTTAAGGGAGCGGTCAGTATCTGGTGACCACTTTTTGTGACTATTCTTTCGGCTAATCTGTTGATATCAATACCATTGACCAGACCTTTGACGACAACATTTCCTGAAACCTCTAAATTATTGAACTGTTTTGTGCTATAAATGCTCTGAATGTGAGAACTGGTTCCGTGAAGAACAGCATTCTGTGCCAAAAGTCTTAGATCACATCCATTGACAGTTTTGCTGACATTTATGTTAGTCAAAACAGAAACACTTCTATTGAAGACTATATTTCCATTAATTCTTAGATTCTGTCCAATTAGTGCCAATTGGTTTGGTATGAGTCCATCGATTGTGGCCGTCGGGTAAGTCAAGTGAAGATCTCCTAAATTGATATCATTGCCGAAAGTCATTGGCGCCAAAATCACATTATCTCGCGTTCGAGACATTATTCTTCTTTGTAATGACCGGACATCGATTGCATTAATAGTTTTACTCAGTTCTACATTAGATCTAATGTTAACGCTTCCACTGAACTTCTTTGACCCGCGAACTGTTGTCTTTGTATTCTTGAGAATTACTCGCTTAGAATAATCACGAATAGGAATACCATTCAAGTGATCAGAGAGTAAGTGATTATCAAAACGTGTAATAGAAGTGAAGTTCTTGTCCGCGAAGACGTGTTGTTCGGTATTCAATGTGACGACTCTTGCTTTCATGTCATTAATATCAACGCCACTAATAGTGCCCAAAGCAGTGATATGTTGAGCACCGACTCCGGCCGCAAACACTTTATTGATAAGGGGTCTGCCGTAGGAATGCGGGAATCGATTAGTGAGAACCACGTCATTAGCGAATTGGGATAACGAATGGTTATTAACAGTTGTCTTAACATTAATATCAGACATTACTTCTAGTCTGCCGTTTATGTGAGTCGAAGGACTCATTAATCTTATATTACTATTAATTGTTTGTCGACTATTAGTCAAAAGAATTTCTGAAGATATGTTCAAACCGTTAACAGTGCCGGCGATCACTTGTCCCAAGACTTGTATCGATTTGAAATGCTTTGGACCCCGAATATAATCACTCAAATTGTTGTACTTTCCGACAGTCTGGCGATGGAAAGCCTTCAAATCAATGCCATTGAAAAGTCTTCCTTCCCTTTGGTCTACATTTCCATTAATGACTACATTATGAGCGAAAGTCTTTTTGCCTAAAATGTGTTCATTCGGTGCCAAAGACTTGTGAACGAAATCATTTGGAAGAGAAAAGCCGTTAATATTAGGCGTTAATAGTCGTCTGGTTTTGATGAGTCCCTCAAAAACTACCGGAACTCTAATCGTTTGGTTAACAGTTTTTAGCCAAAGAATATTCGGCAAATCGTTTATAAGGAACTGATTGATAGTTTTGGCAAAAATATTTCCGCCAACACTCAGCCTATTGAAACTGACCCCTCCTTCAAATGCAGTGTTTCTGTTGCTAATCACGAGTTTAAGCAACTCTGAGGGATCGGTACTATCTATAGTGCTTCCGGAGTCCATTGTTATATCATTCAATACCACAAGAGATGCGTTAAAGATCTTTGGGCTCACATACTGTGGTTGTGTTCCATTCCTTAGAACAGAGTCAGCGCTTAAATCAATACCATTTACAAAGTCTGAGTCGAGGTTATGGACGAACTCTACCGGAGTTCTGAAGACAATGTTTCCACTAATGACTTGTTCTGTGTTTGTTGTAATGCAATCTTCACTTAATTTAATTCCATTGACTTTTCCGCCCAAATCCATGCCTCCCATTACAGCTACCGGTGCTCTAAAGGTTTTTTGGCCGGCAATGAACTGTTCGCCATAAATGGTGACCGCATTGAAAGCTATTTCGGAAACATTAACCACTCTATTGATGAGTCCTTTGAGTTTAATTCTTCTGACACTAATCGGAGAATCCATTACCCACTGACCGGTAATCACTTGATTGGCGCCATTCAGATGTACTGCTCTGTTAGCGATATCATTGAGATCTTTTCCATTAATAGTTCCGCTGACATCAATATTCTTAGCCTCTAATGAGTTGAAGACTTTTTGCCCATTAATTTGCTGATTGGCTCCGAATTTAGTGACGAAATGCGCCACAAATATCCCATTAAGTGAACCAAACTTATTATTAAGCAAAAGGTTCTTAAGTAGAATTAGTTCTCCATATCGATGAGCACCGGTCACTATTTGAGGCTGAGGTGAGTCCGCCAGAAGTGCATCGCTTACATTCAAATTATTTATTAGTCCTCTCACTTCCAACTGATCCACTTTTAAGCCATTGAACGTGAAGTGAGCGCTAATAACTTGATTGCCGTTAATTCTTAGAGTATTGTCTGTTAAGTGAGGGAAAGGAATGCCATTCAAACGCATATCTCTGTTCGCAATGTTTTTGATCGTTGAATGTCTGGCTTTGATTTGTTCGGCAAAGACTGTCCGTCCCGTTATTGTCTGGTTCTTTGATTTGAATACCAAGTTATTCATGTCATTGACGGCTGATTGCAAGTTCTTCGAGAGCTGATCCGCTCTATTCTTCACATAAGTGTTTGTAATTTGCGGTACTTTTCGGTTGATTTTATTAGTGATTAATACATTTCTGGCAATAATTGTATTAGTATTGACTCTTCCCTTAACAATGACGGGTGCGGTCACATTCTGTGAGCTATTAGCCATCCATACCTTATCTGCTCTGGCGGTCAATATTCTTAACTCGTCGTCTCGTTTTGTCAGAGTTTGTTCCAGTTTGAGAAGACATGATCGCAACGGGTCGTAGTCGTAGGAGTCCTGCACTTCTTGATTGACTAAAGTCAGTCTCCAAATGGGACTCATATTTGTCTTCTTTAGTCTATCATTGAATGTGAAGAGAGAGAAGTAATGCATTTGATAGTAGAAGAGTCGAATGCTTCTCAATGACGGATCCGGTATCACCAGTTGACCATTCAATAAGTACTTAGCGGTCACCGATAGGGTGTAGAAGAAGACCCTATCCCTCAACATAAAGGATAACAGCATCTCTGCGTTCGGTAGTCTCACGATTGAGACATCAGATGCTTGTCTGGTCTCAAACAAGTCTTGATAAATGAGGAACTGATCGCCGGCCCACCAATAGATTCGCGAAATATCGTTTGGATCAACAAAAACGAGATAATCATTTCCATCGACTCTGAAATGTTCCACTTTATGTCCAAAATTAGGGATTATCTGAACTAATGTCAACTTTTCGTCATCTCTGGCGTTGTAAAGAAAAACAGGTGAACCACTGACAGGGAGTTGGTTCCAGCGATCGTATTCCCAACTCTTGGTTCTATTGAATTTGTCCTGACTCACCACCATATACAGAGTTCCGGCCATATTGAACAACTTGACCGAAGTAGCGCTGTGTGTCTTCTGTAGGGCGATGTGATCAAACTGAGTGTGAAGCCATTCATACAGATCAACCGTTGACTGAAGAGTCTGTCCTTTATCGGTTGGACTCATATAAGAGGTGACAGCCATATAAGGAATGCCTTTTTTGATGATATCGAAGTCGCATCTGATTTGGCAGCCAATAGTTTGTCGTCTGAGGAAGTGTCGCATAATAGGGTTGTACTGATAAACGACCAGATATTCGCGACCATTGTTTTTGAAGGCCACCACAAGCCATATATTGGACTCGTATATGAAGTATTGAGCCTTAAAAGGGATTCCAAGGGAGCCTTTTTCATCTCTTTCAATATAATGTGACAATTGATTCATCTGCGGTCCCATTGGTGTGACTCTGAACTCTGCCAATACTAGCACTCCATTGGAATGACCCCAAAATAGATATGTGATGTGAGAGTTCTCATCCTGAATGACAGTCCACATCCGAATCGGTCCGTTGACACCAATATTGGAGACGACATAATTGGGAAATACTGCCGAAGCGTTTTCCACTTTCAAGTGCTCTTCAATAAGAACTTTAAAACAAAAGATATTTTTTGAGAAAAAGTCAATGAATTGTAGGAATGGTATGAATTTCAATGAATACCTCCTTTCTCTGGTAGAGAGAAGAGAAAACTATCCCTTTGTTTGCGTTTAATTCTCGACTCTTCGAAAGATCGATGAAATTCGAGCTTAAAATTGTTGACACTTTCAGAGAGAAAGTCTTGCAATTGTCTGAATTGGCTCTTCTCGTGGCGTTCACTCGGATAGACATTTCTTGTCGACTTGGGATTGGATTGTGTCAAACCATAACAAGAATTTAAGACAATTAACAATAATTTAATTAAATTCATTACTCAATTAGCAAACGAAAGAAAAACTAAAAATTAGTGACAAAAGTCGCCGAAAAATGTCTAAGAGTTTGCATTTAATTAGAAATCAATAGAAATAACGAAAATATTTAATGTATTTAATGAGTTTGTAATGAGTTTTGTGACAAAGAATTTAATGTATTTAATGACTCGAAACTCATCAAAGCTTTTAATAAAATTAATGAATGAATGGATTGAACTGCAATTCCAGTCAAATGTTTGTGAAGACAAAGCTCTCAATTAAATGAGTCTTTCAAACGACAAAAGTGGACCAGAATTGAGTCCTTTTTCTCATCAGATGATTGTTGAGTACAATAGTGTCAAAGAAATGACTGAAAAATTGACTCAAATTAGTTGTCGAGACATCAAATCGTTTGGGTTTAACTCACAAAAACAGTTTACGAGAAAAGTATAGCATAAAAGTTATGACTGTTTTTCCCTTCTATTAAACCAAAGGAAAATTCTATTGATTTTTATTACACTTTTCGTTATATAACTGTTTTTATGGCCAAAAGAATACCGAATAAAAAGAGAAGAAACAAATCCATTATATATCAACTCTAAGCCTGACTCTAATGGACACAAATATTACTGCAATTGAGTTAAACAAAATTCCATTCAATTCTAAACTATTGAATTTCAAATGCGATCATCACTATCACCATAAAAATCATCATGCTCATTATTACGACAGTTTTGTATCACGACTTCCGTTACAATATTCTGACTTAATCTCATATAAATCACTGGAATTAGACTAAACTTAGCTAAGCTTTGGTCAATTTTGAAAGGAATGTGCACTATGTATGCCCTGTAAATGCCCTGTGTATGTCCTATGCATGTCCAATGTATGTCCTTGCTCATCCCTTGTTTGTCAAGTTTAAGCAATTTCTGCAAAATCTCTGAGGCTTTGAAAGACATGATATAAAATCAAAAATAAAAGATAAGGCTATCACAGGTTTTGAGGAATTTTAAGGTCAAACAAAAATTAAAATCATTTTTAATCTTTATTTTCGATAAAATTCCGATAAATTGTAAACATTTTTCAAAAACAGACCAAAAGTTGAATACTTTTCCCAAAAATAAACCTAAAAAGTAATTACTTTTGCACTAATTTTGACATTTTATTAGACATTTGGGGAAAGTTTGAGCCAAAAGTAAAAGTTGAATAACAGGTTAAGATAATTTGCATGATTATGGGCTAACAAATAGAGATTCTTCGGTAGAGAGAGGGACCGCACCTGTTAATCATCAGATTCTATAGTAAGTCCCTCTGCCTGTGCTATTTTCATCTCAACTTTACTCGACTATAAACAACGTCAAAAATATACGAACCCTTCATAGGCTTGACATCAATAAAAAGGGAAGCCTTTGTCAACATCTTTGACGTGAGCCCTGAATAGCAGACAAAAATTTGGGCGCTTTTTGTAAATAATAGAAGACTTTGAATGAATGGATGGGTTGAGCGCCAACTGATTAGGTCTGGGATCTGGTCTCACAATGAACTCCATGTCCGCTCAAAATGACCTTTAATTTGTGTTTTTCTAATTGGAGTCAAAAGTCATTTAATTTGTTTAAATAAATATCAAAACAAAACTGTTTTTAGTCTTAAATACAATAAATTATAAAATTAATTTACATTTAATTGAATTGTAGTTTAAATTGAAATACGAGTAGAAATGTCGCGACAGACCTCTGGACAGAACTCTGAGAACAGACTCGTTTTGAATGATCTGAACGCCAGAAGTGAATTAGAAGTAATCGATAGTATTTACGGTAAGTCTGGCCACTGATTCTGACCACTAATTGTTGCCATTGTTTTGATTTTTAATTGATTTAATTATGGGTTTGTTTGTGTCCACAGATCGGGCGATAATCACAACAAATAGCGCTAATATTCTCAACATTATGGCAGAGACTACTTCTGTCAATCCAGAGGAAGAAGTGATCAGAAAGAGAGGCCGCAAAAAGACGCCCAAAATATCTTTGTTGCCGTTGAGGCGATCGCCCAGAAAAGCGCCAAACACTCCGTCAGAATCCTCCTCTCATTCAGACCAAACTCATGACTACTTTCTGCGGACACCGAAGAAAACGCCACAAAAGACACCGATTGTTAGAACTCCGTCCAAACAGACGCCGTCGAAATCGGGATCGATTTCTGAGAGAAGACTATCGCCGCGAAAACGTCTCCTTTTGGACGGCAATGACAGCGGTCTCGGCCTCAGTCCGGCCCTCAGCGGCGCTGAATCGACACCAAACACAAGCGTTTCAGAGAAGAAGATATCAGTTCCTAAGACAAGGACTTTGAGTAAAAGTCTAACAATGACTCGAAGAAGAAGACGTCGATATTTTTAACCACAATTTTGTTGACTTATGTTTTTAAACTCAATTTCGTTCAGTTTTTCGATTATTTATTCAATATTTTTAATTCAATTTAATTATCCATTAATTTATAGCTTTCATAAGGAAAGGGATCGACTCTTATCGCACATAAACTCAAACAAAACATTTTTATTGAATTTTAAGTGAATTTTATTTTGAGATAATTTTGAATAAACAAATACATATCAAACGATAAAAACAAATAATCGATAAAATACTGAATTATTTCACAAAACAATACTTTTATTAATTGTTTCTCAAGTTTTGAGTCATTTTTCGAAATAAAATGAAATGTTTTTTCAATAAACAAATTATTTTAAAATAAAAGTGAAGACAAAAAAATGGATAAAATATTAAAATCAATGGATAATATAGTACTCCTACTCCTGTTCATACCAATTGTCGAAATCAATAGAAACGGAACGAATTCTCTTACAGTTTTGGATCAGTTTTTCTTTGATTTGATCGCCGATTGACTTATTATTAACAACTATTTTGAATGACTCGAGTCGTGACAAACGACTGAGCGATTCAACAGTACTTTCATTGACTTCAATGACTGCGTTTTTTATTTCAAAATATCTGAGATTCGGTAAATTGATGTCAATATCTGTTAGTGATGTCTCTCTGTTATGCTGAGGACCCGAACCTATGATTTGAATCTTTAAAAGTTCCAAACTTTGAAAGCCTTCGAAGTCTTTGAAAATTGATTCCATAAAACTCTTTGAGAACTTTTTATTCGGAGTATTTATATCAATGATTAGTTCCAATCTTTTTAATTGATTGAATTCCTTCAATAGAGACAACACTTGACTCATATTTGAGATTTGAGTTGAATCGAGTAAAACGAATACATTACAGGAAATACTCTTCAGTTTACGACAATTGAGTGCCAATTGATTCATAGGTTCGGCTAAAGAGTTATCATTAATGCCTTTATTAACGCGAATATTCAGTTCAATCAATTGATCCAAATTTGAGATCTGATTAAATACCAATTTATGATGTATTGAAGTTACATCAAGTTTGAGGTATTTAAGAGTTGTCTTATGATTGTTCACAAAGATATGAAAATTGTTTGTGCATTTGGTGTCCAAAAGAGAACAGAATTTCTTAAGATTCTTGAATTTTGTCACAAAAACAGACGGATCCGGATTATAAGAGTGGAAATCTAATACTTCGAGATTGGGGAACGAATCCAATATCTTTGGGTCAATCTCTCCAACAATCCAGAGGTAAGTGATCTTTGATTTAAACTTTTCGATAAATTTGATTCGGTTTTCATCGCTCATGAGTTTCCAAAGACATTCAAATTGTGACAAATTATCGCAATTATTGATAATTGAATCAATAAATCGATTATAGAATTGGAAATTAATTTTGTAATCATTGAAGTCCTCTTCCATCAAATGGAAGTATGAGAAGAAGATCATTGTTCGAGTAATTGATCTGATTTTTGTACGCTTTTTCAGAAATTTCTCCAAATTCTCTGAACTCTGATTCACCGATAAATTGATATCCAAATCATAAAGTCTTTCCGAAATAGACTTCTGGAAACGTTTGGAAACCGATTCGAGTCTGAGTTTGTCTTTTAGTGGCAAATATTGAAGAATATCTGCAGACAAGTCTTCGCAAAATCTATCACTAAATGAATCTCTCATTAAATTGTCTTTAATTGGTTTACTTAAAGACATTTTAGTATTAATTATGAAATTAATTATCAAAAATAAAATCAAAGGTTTTATCAAATCTCAGAAAAATGAGGTCAAAGGAAACGGAATTAAATTTCAATGAAGTGTTAAAAATATTCACAAAAAACGTTTTAATGAATTCTTTGATAAGACTTTGATTAAAAAGATTTTAATTTGTATTCAATTCCTCGCAAACATTCCCTCATTTTTCAGTGGATCCAATAAATGGATTAAAATGTTTGTATGTCTGAGAAAATGGTAACATAACATACCATACCATTAGACTCGACATTAATTAACATTAATTATAAGTATTTTTCCGCTAAAACTCTTCATTATTCTTCACTTCGATAAACATTAAGAAAGATTTTTCTAATCTTCCTTTTGAGCTGTTTTTCAATTGATGTCTGTCTGGCCGACAGTCTGTGCCTTAGATTTAATATTAGTCTTATTTTTCTTGTGATTCACACGATTTGTCTCTCAATGTGAAACTGGACTCTAAATTCTTACTTATTTTCTAAACCATTAAAAATGTTCGCAAATATGAAGACTGTCTTTGAGATGAGTCCAGAAAAAGAGAGATAAAAACATTAATGAGTCTCAAATGTGAGACAAAAAAACAACAAAAAGATAAACATTTTTTGAAATCTTCGGAATAGAGTTGAAAAATAAAATCATGTCTTTAACGCTAAGTGTCATTCACTGAGCGAATACGTATTAAACTGAACAATCAGCCATCAAAATGATCAGAATCGTCGCAATCATTTTATCACACATTTTATCACTAAATTCATGCAAAGTTATGTCAAATCTAATTGGAATGATTGGAAAGGGATGAAAGACCAAGACTTAAGACTAAAACTATTCACTAAAGTTACCAAATCTGTATTCAAAAGCATTTATTTCGTGAATTTCAATAATAATCGGATTTTTTCGTCGAGTTTTGGCTAAAATTCAGTCATAATTCAGTTCAGAATTGACTTCAGTTTTGCCTTATTTTTCATTTCAAACAATTTCTCTGAAAATTGCGTTTCTTAGCGACCGATCAATGAAAGAGAAATCTGTTCCTCTCATTACCATAAAAAGTATTTTTTACTCGAATATAATCTTTTGTTAAACAAAAGCTATTCTTTAATACCTGATACTAGGCTTTCCTTTCATGTCTCTCTTCACTCAATGGATACTTAATAATAATTTGAATGAATAGCACAGGTATTCATACGAGACCTAAACTTTTCCTTATTATATGAACAATAGTTACTCTTTCTCATAGTTTACGAGATAATATGCAAATAAGTGAAAGATCATTCTGGAAGAATCACTCGAAATCATTTGCTTGATGTTTAAAGTATTGCAAAACAAAACTCTTCTTAGAATTTGAGGAAAAGTTTAAAATTACGGCAAAATTGAGGCAAACTTTGAATTAAAGTAATTTAATTTTCCAATTATTACTTCCTCTGAAAATAGGAGTCGGGTTTCAAACCATTAATTTGTCGCCAATTGGAGGCAACTCCTGTCCAACAAATCTGAAACAAAGAATAAAATTTTGTTTAATTTATTTGCTCTCAAAGGACTCTCTCCTCTAATATTGATTTTCGCCGACATTTTTCAAATAATGTATGAATTCATTTGTTATCGCAATTTGTTTAAGCTATTTCTCAATTTAATAGACTCTGAATAAACATATTTATGGAAATAATTATTGTTATGCCTCTCCATTGAAAAGTAATCATGCTCAAATGCTCAAATGCAAATGTTAATGTTAACTCACCTTTTATTCAATAAAAGGCAAACATGAATAGATTGATCGGAAAACAACTCAATTAGAGCGAGGGGTTGCTAACTAATATCAAATTCGAAGAATGTTCAAGTTTAATTTAAAAATATTTGAACCATGGTTATAATTAAATCTAATTAATAGAGATAAGTCGTTTATTCTGATTCGTGACTATTTTTTACCGCTTGAAGAGTAAGTCGATATCAATAAAATGGTTATTCCATATGTTCTTGCAATCAGTCTTATGATAATAAATGAAAGAAAAGAAGAAAAAAAGTTATTCTTTTCGGTATTTTTTTGTATTTTTCTTATTTTGGCGAATCATTTGAGTGGTGATCGAGCGGTAACTGTCACTGATTAATGTTCATCTCATTTATTAGTGCCAACATTTTGAGTTCATTTCACAATTTATTTTAATGAGAATAGAAAAGTAAAGACAAATACAAGAGCACAGGCATAACAAAAGAGGGCTCAACTCAGTTCCTGTATAGCTCTATCCGTTTAAGGTTAGACTGAATGCAAAAAAAAGAAAATATAATTCCAAGAGTTTAGCGAAAAATAAAGACAATGATTGAGAAGACATTTGAGAGAACAGAGGAATGAGAATAAGGTTTTACTGTTTTACAGACACTTATAGATGTGTTCGCAATGAAAATGAGAAAATAAACTCAAATAATTGCACTTAAAATGTATGACACAAAACATCACTTGAATTGTGATGACTAATGATTGGCTCTTTTATCTTCTGACCAATCAGTTTAGGCTTTCCTCAAAGAATTTGTTGTCACTGTTCAGAACAAATGCTAACAAAACTCTTTCCCACAAGAAAATAGTCATCAGAATTGTCCACAAAAAAAAGATCTATAAATGGAAGGGACGGCCGACTTATTCCAGCTTTAAAACAATATTCAATAAATTCCAACTCAACCAAAGATTAGAAGCCATATCCAAATGAAATAGGAGTTAAACTCAAAAATAATCAAGTTAAAAATGCTGTTCCAGCAGAAATTGAGCTAATTCTGGTATAGAAATAATAAGAGAAAGTTTCAAATATTTAAATTTTAGTTTTTTATTTTCCAAATACTTTATAATTAACAATAAATTTTTTGTGTAAAAGTTTTGGTGTAATTTTACGTTCAGTTTTTGTCAATAATAATAGTAATGATATAATCAATGGATTTATGTATTTATCAATAATGAGTCAAATGGTTATGAAATTCACAAAAAGAAGAGACAATATTCTTGTTGTTGTCTGAAGTGAAGTAATGAGTGTTAAGATTCTGATTAAATTACACAATGAATTACATTTAAAATCTATTCAATCAATGGATTAAATGGTTTGAGAATTCTATTTATAGTCTTTTCTTATTTAAATACTTATATTTATAGTATTTATAAATATATTAAACAACTTTTTTTCAATGATTATTACAGCTTATTATCAATAATAATAAGTTAAATATATTTATATATATTGTAGTTATTTATCCCCAAAAATATTGAATTTTCGTTAAAATTATTTTCAAATTTATTCTTAGTTTAGAAAAACGATTCACTTTTTGACAATAAATAGCAAAAGAGACCAAAAACTTAACATCTTTTCAATGAATGAACGATTTGTTTGAGAGAGAAGAGGAAACAGTAGTAAAAAGAGATGAGCATAGAATGAGAGCGAGAGGAACAGGGAGAACATCATTTAAAGAGAAACCAGTTATCAATAAATACATAATGACTGCCGTTTTAATGCTGATTGTGTTATAAAAACGGATAATAAATACTATAAGAATGCTATACATTAAGACTTTTACAAGAATGCGAAGGAAGGGGAGAGAGAGAGAGAGAGAGAGAGAGAGAGAGAGAGAG
>JAQIXD010000989.1:0-18613 GCA_034699985.1 Minunthozetes semirufus | reverse complement strand
GAGAGAGATTGCCTTTCTTAAAGAATGATCGAGAAAATCCAGTTTGATTTACCTGAGACACTCTCTCTCTCTCTCTCTCTCTCTCTCTCTCTCTCTCTCTCTCTCTCTCGCGCTCTCTCTCTCCCCTCAAAAGTTTGATCACAAACTGAATGCAAAGAAATATAATATAATATTTGATTTGTGTTTAACGAATAGCTATAAGTTTGGCGAACAACTCATCAAAATGTGTGGAATAGAGTTGTTTTGTGTTATCTCACAATCAATGGTTAATTTCTTTGATCACAGAATCACAACTCCTTTCGATTTATTCAATTATTCGGAATAATAGGGGAAAATAGAACTAAGAATTTATTGACTCGTATTTGGTTAAGCTTTTCATTGAACTCTAGTGGTTATGTCACAGACTATCTCAGACCAGTCGACTGTTTGCGTCCGGAATTTCCCGATTTCCTAATTTATATGAAAATCGAGTTGAGTTCAAAAACTGCTAAAATAGAAAAACATGAAAACCTTCAGAATTTATATAAATCTATGCCCCTCTACATCTATTTTTATCGCTTATATTTCATAATTTAATTAAGTCTTAAACTATAAACTTGCTAGATCATTCACACGTTCAAAAATTTTCAAATTCCCTCAAATCTAACCTTGAATAAAATGTTTTTTTTTACAAAAAAGTTTCATTGAGAAAGGCAAAAAACATAAATACCTAGCTGCAATTATATAGAATATTTGTGGATTCTGTGGATCAAAAGGGACTTTTATGACTTTTTAATTGGAGGCAACATGTTCATTTGATTAAGACTAGAAGGATATAAATTTAATGACTAAAATAATATCTGGCAAATGCTCAAAGCAAAGAAAAATGGGGAAAAAATAGTGAAAGTGGGGGACATAAGAGATAGATAGATAGATAGATAAATAGAGGGCAATTTTAGTGCAAGAAAGTATATATTGTTGGAGCAATAAGTTTGATAGAATCTAATCGATTACATAAAAGGAAAATATTTTCTTCACTCAATAATTCCAATCAAACGACTGTTTATTCATCTTTACTGACAAAACAATTATAGCGTTATATAGAATGTCATATATTTTTATATAAATCAGATATTGAACGCATTAATAGGTGAGAACATCGATCCCAGGGATATTGCGATCAATGATCGCTTGCATGTCAATTACTGATGGGTCCCATTGACAGCACAGCACATGATTTCTATGGCGTAAGAAATGTGCAAATAAATTGATGTCAACCACGAAAAGAAAGCAAAAAATTATAATAAATGTTTCGTTAGATTTCAATTAATTGATTTAATTCTGTGCTTAACTCCTGTCCAATGAATGTCTTTGACTTCACCACCAATTTTACACAAAATTGTGTAACTCATGCAAAATCATTAAAGAATCTGACCATGACTCTTTTTTAATCAAATTTAAAGCAAATAAACAAGATACTTAACTTCAAGTTCAAAATAAATTTATTTTATTAGTTTTTCAAATTATCAAGTCAAAGCTCTTAAGTCCTTCACCAAAATGAGCTAATATCAGATATAACTGGAATTCGATGTTCTTTCAGATTGGCACAAACAGGCACAAACACATACTCATGCTACTTTTAATTGATCCTAATTATTGAAACAATAATCGATTCAAATGATCAGAATAACAAGAATAAAATGAGTGCTTTTTGTCTTACTTTTAGTTTTATCCAAAAATAAAAGGCTTTTTTAAACCATAGAACTCTTTCATTGATTTTTCATTTAAATAACTGATTAAGAATTTTGTAAAAAGATTCTGGTTATCAAATAATCCTTAGAAAATTGATTCTGTCTTTCCTTTATATCTAGAGTAAAGTTAATCTTGGTGATACCATTTAAAATAAATGAAAAAGAGATTGAATTTGGCACAATTGAACAAATATTTGGAGTAAAATAGAGTTCTCATTGAATTAAAATTTTGAAATGACTTCACTTTAATTCCCAGAGGAAAGCATTGAATTTAGCAAACGTTTGATATTTAAACTTATACCCAGTTATTAAAAAGATTTATAAATCAGTGAAAATTAAATTTGATTTTCTCACGAAACAAATGCTTTATTAAATGTAAACTCAAATAAATTTATGATAAGTTTTCGGCCATTCATTCAAATAAAGTTTTTTTATTTTGAATATTTATTAGATGAGCGATAAGTCTATTTCTATTGAACCATCTGTCCCTCAAGAGTGAAGTGGGCTTCAGGTCTAATCCAGATATTATTTGTATAGAAAATTCTGCAAAATATGTCAATAACTCAATAATTGCGCCTAAATTTTAAGTTTGGTAATATTTATTCTGATCTTTTTTTCAGTTTGCTTTTCAATTGCTTTATTTTTTAGTGTAATAAATGTAATGCATAGTTGTTTTACACAATCAAGTATTGATTAATATTTTATTTATCTTTTTATTTGGGGACTATAATTAAAAATTTGTTCTCAAGGGATAAGAATTTGTTAGTGATTGGAGCTAATACTTCTATAGTATTATACCGTTGTCCATCTTTGCCCATCTTTATAATTGATGAATCTGAAGAAGATATGCAACGAAAGCAGCGATCAATGACTATCAAAGTTAAGATCTAAAGATATTCCACTCCTCATAACACAGAATAATATAAGAACTGAAATCAAGGTCTGAGAAAATATACTAAAACTAATAATTCTATTAAGAAATACAATAAAAAAAAGTTTTAGAGTTTCTTTAGAAAGCTTTGGATGCACTCAAAGGTAGGCAATGAAAAAAAGCCCCGAAAAGTGTTTATGCTGTGCTGTCTGTAAGGCATACTATCACTGGAATGAATAAAGACTTGATGTCCTTCGAGGTGTATATTAAGTTAGAAAAAATTGAAAATACCTTCACTTCTTTGCCTCAAAAACACATATAAAAATTTACTGAAGGCGGGTATACCTTAGCTATACTTTAGCTTTACTTTGGCTATACTTTGGCTATACTTTGGGTATACTTTTCCACTGTTTTCTCTCTTCAATCTCTATGAGAGAGAATTTCGCCGAAAAATCATCGTAAAAAGGCATGAGAAAAGTGAACGCATCGCTCAGCCCACGCAAGTCCTGTTCAGAGGAGAGTCACCGATAGAAAAGGAGAGGGGAGGAGAGAGAGAGAGAGAGAGAGAGAGAGAGAGAGAGAGAGAGAGAGAGAGAGCCTAAAAGCTATTTGAAATATTTTTTATATTATATACAAATTTTTTATTTTCTAATGAATTTCTGCCAAATTATATAAACGTATTTCAAGAGATCATAAGCCTCTCGACTAAATTTATACAAACACACACACAGTCAAACACACACCACTCTAGAGTGCAATATTTGGGAGTCAAGGCCTCCTAAACTGATTCTGATCTGATGTGTATTTCAATGACGAAGTGAAACATTATTAGAGATATATATTAGTGGAACGTTTGCCGAATGACAGCAATGTTTTCGATGTATTGCATAACGAAATGCTTTTTATTTATATCCAAAAGAATTTAAAATTTGATTCTCTGCTCAACTGTAAGGAGGGCTTAAACTTAAAACTTATAATCCATTTGAATATTATATGTTTTGTTGAATATCAGAGCAAAGAATCTATTCTTCAAAAGAAATCTGAAATAACTCAGAAAATGGACATAAAATTGGTTTTCAAATGAAAGTATACGCCATTCGAGACAGACTATACTCTCGGACCGTATGCTTAACCAAAGATTGTGCAAACGATAAGGCGATAAACATGACTCTCAAGATAATAGACTCACGAAAATGGTTTTCACAATAAGATTTACTATTTGAGGAGAGGCTTCACTACCAGAGTCCCCCTTATAAAAGTGCCCCATCATAGCACATCACAGCACACCATAAGAAAAATTGCATTCACTCTCTCATATAATTTATATAAAAAATAGTCAAACAGACAATTATTTTGGGGCCAATTCTATCACTATTTTCTAGAGGCGAACAAAATATAGTTATGTGTGAGTTGAGGATATGCCGTCCCTACTAACACATGATCTCAAATTAAGGCCAAAATCAGAATGAAAATGAAAAACTAATCAAAAGACACTATCAAATGAAATTCCTTTTCACTCTCCCCTCAACCATTTTCTCATAAAATAAGTATAAAACAAAAATGTGAGTTTTGTGACCATTTGTGACCATTTGTGACCATTTGTGACCATTTGTGACCATTTGTGACCATTTGTGACCATGCTCATATGCTCATATGCTCTCAAATATTTAATTACCATTGAATGCATTTGTGTCAAATAAATCAATTGTGAGTCAAACATATTATGTATTTCTTGCAAATCATTAATGAATGAAATTCTACGTAAATGCTCTTAAAATTCGACACTTCTCTTAACAGCTGAATTAGTAATCGAAGACACTATTTTTAGTTGACCATGCTCATATGCTCATACACTCATATGCTAACACATTCACTGATTTGCTGAAATGGGAATGACTGGTAAAAATTATTACACAATTTGTGTTAAAATATTTCCATTGATTTGATTATTCTTTCCTTAAACTTAACTGAAAATATTCTTAGAGGGGATTCTTTAAAAGTCAATTACACCACTTTTGCAGATGAGTTTCTTCTTGGTTTATTCAGATAAGACAAGTGCTAGTGTTTTGAGTATAATTTTTGAAGACTTTCCTGGTGGTGATACAAATTCAGTGAACTCTTTGTAATTAAGAAAAAGTAAAACTCCATTCCTTTCCATTCCTTATATAAAATGTAAAAAACAAAAGTTGGTTAATAATGGATATATAGAGAGAGGGCTTATTTTGGAAGGAAAGCCTAATTTGGCACTCGATTCGTATTTTTGTTGTTTATTTTGGTATAAATTTCTTATCAAATGAACGTAATATCAAAATCTGAGTAAACCTTTGGTTTTTGATAAGTTTTTTATAATCATATTATTATTGACTAAAATATGATAATATTAGTCGCAAATAGACTCTCAAACGATAGAAATGAGTGAATGTATCGAATGATAGAGTGATAGAACCGAATCGTTTCGGTTTATGACTGACATCTCAAACATCCCAACCATTGCTATCGGCTTTGATTAGTCTTTGGATTGCTCTCCACTTTTAAATATATTAAATACATTGACTCTCATTGACTCACATTATCTCAAATAATATCATAAAATTGTGCCTAAATTTTAAACGCAATTAAATTACATTTACTTTACATTACTTTTATTTTTATTTCATTTGAAAACAATTTGGTTTATTAAGAGTCGGATTCTTTGAAAGGCTGTCATCCCTAGGATTAGGTTGAGATTTGTTAGCCCTCTCTCTAGTTATTGGTAGTGCTATTTGGTTGTGCGAATCGATTTAGTGAAGAGATTGTATTTCTTGTATTTCTCTTAAATCTCAATATTTTTGGTCTTTGAATATAAGCGAAAAGTTGTTCTCTGGAAGAAGTGTTTGGCATAAGAGCCGAATTGGATGAGTGGCAGTTTGTGGCACTTTCTGTCCTTGAATGGGTCTGTGCCCTTTCGCTATACCATTGCCAATGCGTTTTAACGTTCAGTGCAGGCCTTCATCAGTGCTGAGCCAAACCTGTAATCACAAACTGTCGTCACGAACTGTATTAAACGAGGCCCTGAATCATATCCTTTGTTAAGGACATTCGAGTCATTAGTGCCATATATTCTTTACTCCAACCAATGGCACAACCATTGGAGAGAGCGCTATACCAATACTCTCGATGTTCTCACCTCTTATCCAAATTCACGGTATTATGAATTGAATTCAAAATCGGATTCAAAAACAATATATTTATGGCAATCATAGGTCATATTAATAGGTATAACCAACTCTAACATTGATTGCACAAACCATTCACTCGAAGCACACCTACATCTCATTCAATTTAATGAAAAACCAAATAAAATCATATCAAAAGTGGTTATTATCGGTCATCAGATAGTTCTTCAGATATTTTATTTATTTTTAATCTTCAAAAACAAAATTACTTTACTTTGACTTCAAATTAGAATCTTTGGCTCTAATGTCAGTTATATATTATTTTGAGTCAATAATCGTTTCCAAGACTTTAATGGTTAGTCAGAGGACAGACAGAGGACCAAAAAGTGATGCAAAAAATGTTAATTCACAGAGAATTCACTGGAAATGAATCGATTTTTGGTTTTTTACGCGAAACTCATTCGACCGGAGCTTTCATTCAGTCGTTTATTACAATTCACTTTCGATTCATACGTTTTCGAAAAATAATTAGTTGAAGGCATAGGTTTGAACGGAATAACATCGACAGCATCTGTTCAACATTTTTCAACATTACATCAATTAAAATAGAATTCAGATTTTATCCCCCGATAACACTCCAATCCAATACTGGACCAGTTATTCAGTATATGGAATATATTGAGGGATACATTCTCTCCAATAAATGCAAGACTAAATTCAAATGAATGCAAACTGAAAGTCATCTCAAAATATAAATATCGATTTAAATCAGATTTTCAGTAAAAACAACATTTAATTCGTATATAATATATACTACAAAAAATAATTTTCAAATAATTAATAATAAAATTAATAATAATAATAATAATACGTAAAGAAAATAATAATAATTATAATAAACGAAATGATTGTAAGAAATGAGCGATTTTTTTGTAATTTTAGTCTCAAATAAAACTTTGTTTCTCTCATTAAACATAAAATAAAACATAAAAAACAAATACAATAATCAAAAAATGATAACCGATTGACGATTACATTAATATTATAACCAAAAGTTTATTTAATAATTAATAAACAGAAGAAAAAAGAGTGCAGTTCTTCGTTCGTAGCAAAACATTTTGTAAAGTATTTCCAGAATTAATAATTAAAATCAAAAATAATAATATTTTGGGCTTTAATTACAATTAAAAAAACAAATCAAACGAATAATAACAATATATTTCTGTATTTTAATCATTTGAGCTCTTCTTATAAGTAATGCTTCAATTTATTGATTATGTTTTTGCATCAAATGAGGGATCAATTTTTGGGAAACGAGAGCTTTAGTCAAACTAATCAGTAATCATCATCTAATTGATTGATTCTCTGTTCAGACTCGAGAACATTTTCTCGACAATCAATTGCATAATAAACACAAAATTCTATTAATTAAGGATTGAATAATAGGTTTCATAATATTCTCATAATTTGATTAAAATATATTTGTATCGCATTTCTCATCGATTTTAAGACATTTCTGAAAACACTTTTAATCCGAACTTAACTTAAATTATGTAAAAAAGTGTAATAATTAATAATAATAATAATTACAAAAGTGTTTCATGTTTTTCATATGAAAAGATAAAATGCTCTTCAATTGAATGGATAACTATTTATCGCATTTTTCTATTACGTAATGAGAAGTGAATGAAATGAAATAATAATAATAAAACTGACAAATAATTTCTGATAAGATTTCTTCAGTTGAGTTCAGTTTTTTCATCTGTTGTTTAGACTCGAGATATGGTTATAACTCGAATATTCTCAGTCTCTTAAAGTATATCAAATGAATGAACTGTCAAATGAGTCAAATCTAATTAAACACATTTAGCGATCAGTGAATCCATGGAATGAATGTTCAAATGAATGATCGGATCAATTGATGAGAAGACTAACGTTAAGAGCCCAACGTATCCAATGATAAGTGATAAGAAAATAGCAATCAATGACATAATGACGATTCAAATGAGGCTCTCTTTTAGACGAGAATTCATTTTTTAATCAAAATTAAGACAAACAATGACTGAATAGAATACTAATCATATCAATGGGAGAGGGATTGTGAGGCATAGGGAGAGCCATAGAGGCAAATGGGGAGAGAGAAGGAGAGAAATGGCAGAAATGATAAGATGAGGTAACTGTTCGACTGTTAGACTAAAACTATAATAATAATAATAAAAATAAATTTTGAAGAAATTCAATGAAATATTTATACACTTTGTCTTTAATAATCGATTTTGTTATAAATGCTGTAATTCTGTGCAAAAAACGAATTAAATGACACTTTTTTAAAATAATAATAATAATCGTCAAAATTATTTATAATTATTGACCAAAATTATTATCCAAATTATTATTACTAATAATGTTATTATTATTATTATATATAAGACTATATATACTATGTATAAAAATTTGATGCATTTGTTTGAATGCATCACAAAATCAATGGATTTGAAAAAATAATCAATTTTTTCATAAACTTTTACAAATTTTTGGTAACATTAGCCAATTTTGGGGTCTTTTTCCAATTATTTCCAATAAATTGTCAATTATTTCTCATTTTTTAATAATAATTATATAAAATTAAAATTTAAACGAAACTGCATTTCAAAGGATTAAAAATTCATAAATGATTCAAAAGGAGAGCAAAAACATAGAATTTTTTTGTTTGTTTTCAAATGAAAAGAGAAGAGATTTGAGAGGAAATAGAAGTGAAAATCTTATTTACAAATAATATTAATAATAAATGTAATAATTATTTGAAAAAAATGTATTCTGTTCTTAAACTATCACTTATTATAAACTTTTTTTTGTATTAAATTGTTTTCCTTTTAAATGAAAAAGAATTTAATGGAATTATATTCTCATAAATCTATCGATTGATTGAAAAGTTTTTCTGATTTTTTGCACATTTAGTATAAAAAGCATTGATTTTGGGCTCAAATTAATGAGTAATTAATTGTATGGATATTATTGTGCACTAAATGTTGTATTGATTTTAGTTAAGCTATAAATTCAGTTCAAATGTCAATATATTTCTGGTCTGACCTCTAATTAAAAGAGTGTTTAATGTTTGTTGTCTTTTGAGAGGTTAATAATAACGTCAATTATAACCTAAAAATCTAAATCCAATCCATTTTCTAATCCATTGAGCGCTTAATCCGTCCGTTTAGAGTCAGTCAGTGGGAGAACAGGTCTTATGAATTGATCAGATTTGCGAGACTTGTGTCGCCCCAGTCCTCACCCAATATGTCGTTAACTTCCGGCGCATAATCAGGGAATTCGAAGTGTGAGCCCGAACTGGAGGAAGCGGTGTCCATATTGTCCAATACTGAGATGGGGGTCAGGTTGAAACTGGCCAACTCTTGAGCCCAATTTGACTCAAACTGCAAAACATCACTCAAGTCATCCAAATCCGAGAGACTCACTGAAGACGAAGTTGTCGGCGAAGCCATTGATGAAGCCTTACTTGTGCTCGGAGTCATCAGTAGTCCACTCGAGGACGGAAGTGACAAACCTGTGCTACCAATTGTCGTCTGAGTGGTCTCAGTTTGGCTGCTGGGAGGGAACGGTGCGATCGTAGTGTTGGTCGGGAAAGTGGTCGTCGAAGGAGTTATGGGAGTCATCACTCCAGTGGTGTCGTCTGTCATGAGTTCGTCGGTATCGGCATTGGATTTATCGAAACAGATGTCGTCATAGAACGACAAATTGGCACTTTCTGGCGATCCGGGGCTGTCTGACGATCCTCCTGGACTGCACGGCACTTTGGCCGGAGGTGTCAACTGACTGACAGCCACCGGAACTGCTTTGCTCTGACGGATACTCTCTTTAAGTTTCTTATCGATCGTTAGTTTAAATTTCAAACGACTGTTGGAATTGAGTGCAAACGAAAGCGCCGGCGATGAGTGACCGCTGGACAGCGCCAGTCGCGAGCTGTGCGCAGAATTCTTAACCACCGAAGACATACCTGAAGATAATTTAGTCGAATGTCTATTAGTGGTCAGCGATTTGATCGGCGACGACAGTGTGGGCGAACTCGTTGGCGAAGGCTGTCCGTTGGCACCGGTGGCGGTCTTCACCTTCTTTCGTGGTCTGTATTTATAGTCGGGATACTGTTGCATATGGAGGACTCGAAGACGTTCTGCCTCTTCGATGAAGGGCTGTCTCTCCTCATCTGTGAGTGTCTTCCATCGTTTGCCGAGTCTTTTGCTGATCTCTGCGTTATGCATATCTGGCTGTTGTTCACAGATCTTACGCCTTTCGATCTGAGACCAAACCATAAATGCATTCATCGGTCGTTTGATATGATTCGTCACTTTTTTGCATTGCGTTGCGTCTGTATACGGGGTTCGGCTATCGGTGGCCACAGAAAGGGACCCGAAAAGAGATTTACCAGAGTTTGGCTTAACATCCATTTCGATGCAAAACTTATTGAATGAATCGATCGATTGATTTATACGTTAATTGAATCCACAATTAAATGATCAAAAAATCATTAGTTTTAGTCTTCAGAGGATTTTTGCAATAATCAGTCGAAAGTCGAAAATCAGATACCAATCGATTGCACAGACATTAAACTACTTTCTGTTTTTGTTTTGAAATACGTTATAAATATTTCGTTATTTATAGACATATAAAAAGTTATAACACTTTTCACTACTTTTTTTCGATACAAAACTTCGATCGAAAACACGTTTTAATTGAAAAATTGTTTTAAAGAAATGCTTTGAAATACTTTTCAAATACTTTCACTTTTAATGATTGAATTAAAGACTGAAAACTAGTTATAAGTATTGCATTCAATATGTATTCAAATAAAGAGTTGAAATCCAATTCAATTGATTATTAGAGTATCGCAGAGAAGAGAAAACTTCAATATTTATAATAATTTTCTTATTATTAAATCCAAAACATTTATAACATATATATCGTTACGAATATTACATTAGAGTTGAGTAGTCGTCGACTGACTGACAAGTGTTGGACTAAAACACAGATATTTATATACAGAAGAGTAGTAGTGGTAAAAAAAGTTACTCGATTATTAGTACTACGAAAAACTGGTAGTGATTTCCAGATCAGCTCTGGTCAGACAGTGAGAGGTGAGTGTGAGAGTCACTCAATATTATATTCAGTTCTAGTCGTTTGCAAATCTCATAATCAACTGAAAGCCTTTTCCAGATTCAGTAGTTGTCTGACTCTCTCTCAAAATCTCTCAAAAACTATGAAAAAGTCTTCACTCGAGGCAAAGGTATAGCTTTTGCAGCGCTCAGTCTCTTCGACGACGAGCTCACTCTCCGTCCCAGTATTAGAACGCCAGGACTGGTAAAGTCTATTTCATATATGAGAGGGTACGTCACCAGAAGGCAGAGCCAATAGGAGAGGAGAGGCAAAAATAGGCTACAATTCAATGTCAACGCCCCGATCAGACATTGCGGTCATTAAAATTTCAAGGACTTGGAGTTTTCGCGCCGTTCAATAAAGTCGGTGCTGTTCGTAGAGTTGGTAGAGTTGGTGCTGCGCTGCATATGATTGTGCGCTCATTTAAGTGGCGGAACACTTTCTAAGCCATTGGCAACACAGGCAGAGCGAAAGGTCAACACAAGATCTAAACTCATACCTAATCTTATATTTGTTATACATTTACAAACCATAAGTACCTATCAGTTGATAACAACAATACGGAAGGAGTCATACAGTCATAGCTTTTAATTATAATTTAGTGTTTTATATGAAACCAAAGGTAAAGGCATTAAACCAATCAATTTGTATATCATATCATAGAATAGTTCACAGAATTCATAAGAATATCTCTACAACTGTTTCTTTGCCGGAATTGTTGCCATCAATGGTTCCGCCACTAAATCCATATCTTATTTGTATTCGATTTATATTAAGATTCTTATAGTTTTGAAAATAATTTGAACCCATTTTCCAAACCATATAAACGATTACCGTTTCATAGCATCCAATCGAAGTTCAAACAAATAATTACATAAAAAACAATTAATTTATTCAACTTTTTTAACGACAGAAATACGTAATTAAAGTTTGAGTTTAAGTTTAATTATAAAAAAACTAATTATAAGACGAATATAAGAAATATCACTAACTCTTGAAGGGCTGACAAAAACAAAAACTTGTGATAAGAATTATTATTCAATTAAACGAATCAAAAATATTGTCAAATGATTTATGAATAGAGATTACAATTGAGAAATACGTTTATTAAATACTTTTATTAATCAAATCAATATTCGGTTAATATTTTGTTTGAAAGACTTTCCTCTGAAAACACAGACTTTCATATGATTTCTTAGAAAAAAAAGGCTGCGATTGATTCGCATTTCGTATTTAATACATCAAAACATACTTAAAATATAATATCAAATCTGATTGCGATCTAAAAGACATACGTTTTCAGTGCAATAACTCTAATGAAAAGAAAAATTAAATATATTTAAGTAAAGATAAAAAAGAGACGAATCGTCAGTAAAAACGAGTTTCCCTCCGACTAAAGGATTAAATATATCTTCGCTTTACTTCTTCGGCAAAAAATCAAAAATAAAAATTTGAAAAAAATTCCAAACTTTGAAAGAAAGATAAGAATTAATTCGAAAGAAATATATATTATTTGTTAAATAAAAAAATAAAATAATATATAATATAATCATTTATTGAAAAAACAGAGAATAAAAATCGTTTTGAGATTTAATTAAACCAAACATTGCATAACTTAATTATGCGAACTTTCCGATTGGTTCTTCGCTCCAGACCTGACTGTCCAGACCTTGGAATTGACTCAGAGATAGAGAATTAACAAAAATAAGCGATCAATCAATTGATTTATAATTAGAGCTTTAGATTAACTAATAATTATGGAGTGGTTTCTGTGAAAAAAAACCTTTTCTTTAACTTTCTCTCAGATCTGATATTCGTTTCATTTTTTTGAAATTTTTTCAAGATGTTCAATACATGTTCAATGCATGTTCAAGGTATGTTCAAGGCTCATTTTTTCAAACGCTCAGGGTTTGAGGAGGGCTCAGACAGGATTTTCGGCTAGACTTTGAACAGGGCATAAGAGCAGCAGCATCAGCAACAACTTGAACAAATTGAGAGATCGTAAAAAATGAATTGATTTTTGTATTCTAGAGGAGAACTGTTTGACATTGCCGGGGGTGTGAACCCCTTTGCACATCCTATGCTTTATATGTTTTTACTGGCAATCAAAATGTTTTAAGACATAGATGTAAGTGAAGTAATAAATAAAATACACAAAAGAAAAAATAGTAAAAAGTGGTCTTCACTGGAAATTAGTGGTTCTTATGCTAAAGAGAGAACTGGTATCTCATCTCCAGTTGTGCTGATCTGTCGTTCACTTCTTCAGGACTCCTTTTTTTAATTTAATCTTCAAATGGAAAAAAGCATTGGAAAGGCGTTGTTATTCGTAGCTCTTCTCGGTTTGCGTTCGCGTCTGAGTCCAGAGTTGTCTTTAAACGCCTAATCAATAGAAGAAATGTAAGTAAATATCAAATCCAGTGATAAATCTTTGGAAGTCTTTGGAAGTAAAGAAATAATTGATCCAAAAAACAAAACTTAAGCCAAAAAAAATTAATTCCAAAGTTTATGGCTTTAATTCTCTCAGAAAAGGCTATAAATAAGAATAAAACAGAAAACATAAGAAAACTAGAAATACATAATCAATGGATGAAAGGGTTAGAATGGGTTGTAGTGGGAAATCATAAATTTAATCACATCTAACATCTAATGACAATAAAGAGATGTTTGAATTGTAAGACATCTAGAAAAAGGGGACATGCGTTCTGTCAGTGGTTTTGATTGTATCTGCTGTTGAAGAGTGCGATACACCAAACAACTGAATACAGTCAACTCCTAAGCAATATATAATCAAATATATTATATAAACTTATATAAACTATATATACATGGTATATGAGCGAGATATAAGTGCATTGCACTGTAAGCGCATCCAAATATCACATCCATTACATCAGAGCCAATACACAGACTCACACACATTGCAACACATATTTGAAGGCAGAGTAGAGAAAAACTAAAGTTGAATATCATTTTTTAGGTGCCATTGAATGCCATTAACTTATAATATATGATCAAACATATCAAACATAGTGTGTATTCACTGTATATTCAGACGACTATTTTATTTTTCTTTTGCTTACGTTTTATAATACAAAATATTAAATGAATTTCTATTGAAATAGTGGTGAACCAGAGTATCGTATGTTTAAAGAAGACACTGACCTATCGATTTGACATTAAATAACATAACAGTGCAATAGACCTAACATTTGAATCAATAAATTTTATGCCATAATTGCATTCAAAGCACAAGTATTTAATTCCATATCTTATTAGCGGAATATCCTCTATCTCTTTGATAACACAGAATCCATACCATGAGTAGATAGAAATCAATTCTTTAATCAATTAAAAGGTGAAATCAGTGTTAAAATAAATATAAGGATTGTATTGTTTTGCATTCAATTGTGTTTCAAAAGAATTGAATGAATGAATGAAAAGATTTTTCAATTCAAATGAGAATTTAAGCCAAAAGAGTAGACTTCTACTGGATTTAAGGCGTGGGAAAAGTTGGGAGAAAACCATAAATCCTGAGCGCCAGAGGGGTATTACCAACAGTAAGAGAATAGAAAAGGAACAGCACATCACCGATAACTATGGCAACGGTCAGACACCGAATAGTAGACTTCTCTCTACATTTAAAGAGAGCTTAAATTGAAATTTAGAAAAAAAATTAATCGAAAAATCAGTTATTTTTCAATTATATCTGAAAATCAAATGTAATTAACTAATGATTAGTTATTAATCAAAGCATCTCATGATTCTCTTACTAAACACGAAAAGCAAGGTTATCTCCAATACATTGCAAGAGATTTCAAATTTTGGGTGTGAACAGGCTCTGAACAGACTGGGTTTGCACTGATTTGATAAATGCATGTTTGGTAAGCGGTTCTTAGTAAATGATCTTAGTATATATCACTCTAATTTAGTTAACTATTAGCAGAAGTGCACAAAATTATGAGGGAATAAAACTTTTGAGAATATTATTTATTGTAAACATCATGTAAAGTTTCTGACCATCAAGAATATCTGTGATTAATAAATTAGGAACTTTTGTTTTAAAACATGAAAAACTTAATAACCTTTACCTTTGAAATTAATAATGATATTCTTGAGAGAACATTGAAAGCTTAAAAATAATTTGCTCTCAGATTTCTCTTTGTGCTGACTATAAGTCAAATAATTGTACAATAATTGTATGACTAAAACGTATTTTAATGAAAATTTTAAAATAAATTTGAGAAAAGGATTTTACAATAATTTTACCAAAGGTTTTCATATCTCGATGACTTAACGGGAGGTAAAAGGGCGACCATAAAATTATGAATTTTCTCTACTGATTCCCAGAGGAGATACAGTTGTGAGTAGAATAAGTATTTTCTTAGATCCTATTCTCTACCTTTTCTGAGACATTGTTTTTTCAATACTCAGTGGGGTTTTCCAACTGTGAATTTTTCATTGGAGAATAATCCAGGTGCCTTTTGGGAAACCCTGTTCTTAATTTAAAGTGTGATCGTCTGTCACAAGAATTATTTGAAAGTGAGGCCAGAAAAGGTGCGGGACTTTCACTATTCCCCTAAAGTTCTGTTCAAGAAATGAATTGAAGAACAGATATCACTCTTTTTGAATTCAATGTAAGGAAAGGCATAAGGAGTGCAATGAAATGACGAGACCTTAAAATATTAGAATTAGAATAAAGACAGCTTTAAATTCAGAGCTAAGAGGACAGGGCACAGGCATAGGCACAGGCACAGCATCGTGCAGACATGGAATGAGGTTATGGCAAACTGGCAGGTGATGCAGATTTGGTGAGAGAGAGCATATATTAACAAAATGTGATCGGCGTTTGCCGAACACACGTAGAGTGCTATCGGGTCTACACGTGCCAAACGCGTGCTATTTCCTCGAGCACTCACGTATGCAAAAACTCAAAAATACAAATAAATTTTTTCTCTAAAACTTTTTATGTGTCGTTAAAGAGAGAAAGAATTCCTAATCGAAGTGTAAACTCCTCTTTCTATTGGGAGTTTGCACAGGGAGTGCTCTGTGCTCTTAATGTGTGTCCTCTGTTATAATCGCCTGGAGTACAGAAAATGTAAAAAATTTTGATGCATTGGTCGCAAAGTTTTGTTGCCGAGGACTGAGCTAAACATCTGCTCAGAACTGATTAGAAGACCGTTATATCTATGAATACGAAGAGAAAGAGAGAGAATGCGAACGAAATATAATACAAATTCAAACGTTTGTCATATATTTTATGTATATTTTATTCGCAAAATCATAAAAAAGAGCCAAAACTGAACTGAAAGTGAAAATGCATTTAAAGCGCATATAATTAGGGATAAAAAGAGGAGAACTTTCTCTCCGACCATTCAAACGGTCGACTAATCCTTTTTGAGCTGAAATCCAATTTTGATAATATTTTGTTATTAATATAAAACTCAATACTTATTTATGTTTAGCATATTTTCATGAAATGTGAATTAGTTGTAAGACTACCACTACTTCTTCAGGACCTTATTCTGAGCGACAAATATATCTGATTCGGAAATTCAGTCAATATATGAAATATATGAAAACGTATAGATATGTGGAGAGGGAGGCAAAGAGAAACGGAAGCAAATAATGAAAATAAAAATAAATCATTGAATGAATTGAATCTTATATTGAAAGGGAATAAACAACTGATTAGTTATTAGTATTTACTAGTGATTAGTGATTAGAAATGGAAAGTTATACCAAAAATAAGATCAAACCTTACGGAAAGACACAAATTCTTTCTCTTAATGATTAAGAGTTTTAAAAAGTTATCCATATTTTTATTAATAAACAAATTCCTCAATTGATTGATAGATTTCTCCGTCAAATGTGTGAATAGACTTTTAGAGCCATGATTTAAATAGAATATGAAGATTAGTGGAGAAGAGCAGCCACTCCACAGCACAGCCATAAACTCGAAATTCTTGAGATATTCGCTCAAAATATTGTTTTTGTTATTTAATGCGAATAAAATTCAAGTATTTTATCCTTTGATCCCATAATAAGTGAGAAAATAAAATCAAAATAAAATAATAATAAACTTAAAGTCAAGTCTACACTACTTTTAAATGCATTTCAATGGATGAATGAGTTCTGGCTTTGAATACTTTCTTTGAATTAAAACAAATCAATGCTTTCAAAACATATGATGTGAGGCCTTAGGAGTAGACTTAGTTAATTGCATTCTCCAACTAATGGTCTAAATATGGATGAGAATTGAGAAAACTATTTTCTAATCGAATTGAATGAACACAATATAATCTTTTTTAGGGTTTTCTGATTAAATGAAGAAATGAGAGAATTAATGGTTTGTTTGGGAGTAGTTTAAGTCGGGTTCGAAAAACACATCGAAAATGTTTGGCAAATAATCAATTGATTTTCATTCGTCACAAACAAACACATATTGCCGTTAGTCGTATAAAGTATTTCTTGGAAATAGTCATCGACTCTACAAAACTCTGCTGCAGTCGGGAGAAGAACTCATAAACAGCTCAGGAAGAGAATGATAGGGAATGATAGGAATGGAAGCAAATGTTAGCACAGAGTCAATGGAAATACAGAAGATTCATAACAAGAGAGTGTAAGAGAGTGTAACACAAACTGTTTGCAAATCTTAACACACATTCTCTTGTATTTTATTTTTATTGTTTTTTATGCTTTATTTGCCGTCAAAACTAATGCAAAGAAAACAAGAGAACTGTTGCAAATAGGACTTCCATTTAATCTCTGTGTGTGGTATCTATTGTAAGGATTGACGACAATTCAAATATTAGATGAAATTAAATGATAATAAAAATAATAATATTATAATATTAATAATGAAAATAATGAAAATAACAGATTTCTCTTTGATTTGAAAACATTGAAAATCATATGTTTTTCATATTGGAGGCCAATATTGGGACTAAAACTTTCCATTAATTAATATGTTGTTATTCTGAAGATATGCCACCAATTATAACAGTGAGGGCCCACACAACTACACAACCACTAAATTATACTCAAAATCCATTTAATTATTATAAAGGCATTGAATTTTGTAAAATAAATTGCTTTCAATTTTCAATGATTTCAGACTAAAAGCAAAACAAAATTCAAACACAAAATCAAATGATTTTACAAATGGTATGAAATAGTTTTGCTTCACTTATGAGTATATTGTTGTGGAATATTGTACTATATATTGTCCTATTGTGCATATAAGGACATATTTCTCAATGATTTTTTGTTGTTGTTGAATATATCTGGAAAACATCTAGATGATAATTATGTCTGGTTGAAGAGTGTTTGAGCAGAGTGAGCACAAGTGAGGAGAGTGAGCAAAATTTGAACATTTTTGAGATAATTGCATTGCATTAGTACTGAATGATTAGTTTAGTTTAATATCAATTACTTGTCATGAAATCTGATTTGAATGATTCGAGAGATACGGATCAGACAGAAGGGGGAACAGAAAAATGTGACCATTGATGAGGCGAATAATAGGGCAGTCGTTTGTTCTCTCGAATAAACTTTATGAGAGATGTATAAGAGATATAAGTTCTGATCATTGCTATGGAAACACACGGAGGGGAGATTCGGGAGCAGACACGTGCATCTGGCGATTGACAGAATCAGGGAGGGAGGGAGGAAGGGAGAGAGAGAGAGAGAGAGAG
>JAQIXD010000988.1:0-18616 GCA_034699985.1 Minunthozetes semirufus | reverse complement strand
ATTTCTATTTTTGAGACAAAAATTCAGAAAAAAATTTCCATAATTTGAGTCAAAAAATAGCTTTGATTTCAAACACTTATTAAAAATTCAGTTCAAAAGAGTCGGCTATTAATCAACTTTTACTGAAATATATTCAATAATTTGTTTATCAATTAATTCAAGCGATTTATGTGTTGTTATTTGTTATTAAAAGCTCAGAATAAGCTCAGTTTGTCATTGAATTTATCGCAATTTTGATCACTTGGTTATTCAAAAATTCAAGTTTTCTTTAAGCCTTTGGTTATTAACTAAAATTAAAACTCATTTCAAATGAAAATAATTTTTTTTAATTTTATATTTTAATTAAAAATACTTTTTATAAAAAGAAAATCAATTTTTCACTCAATTTTGACCACAATTTTCAGGCGGTTTCTCAATATTCTGGGCCGACGATGGCTTAGATACCGGTCCTATTCTGCTCCAAAAGCAGACTGAACTGGATCCTAATGAAACGGTCGAATCCCTATACAATAGATTCTTGTTTCCGGAAGGCATCAAAGGTATGGCCGAAGCGGTCAATCTTATAGCCACCGGTAAAGCGCCCAGAATTGAACAGCCAGAAGAGGGAGCTTCTTATGAGCCTATGCTAAACAAGAAGGAGTCTTCTATGGTCCGTATCGATGAACTAAATCGGGAACAGTTGCACAACTTTATCCGTGGCTGTGATAAAGTTCCCGGCGCTTGGATTGTATTGGACGGACAGGAGGTCAAACTATACGGCTCTATGTTGTGGACAAAGGAAGTGCCAAAAGGATTAGAAGTCGCAGTAAATGGTGAGAACACAACCAATTAATCTATTCTTGGATTAATAAACCATTTTTATGAATATCAGGCGCTTCCAGATCTGCAATTGTCCACAGCGAGGGTCTACTCCTCTTTGGAACTGATGGACAGGCAGTGAATGTCACCAAATTGGTCCTCGAAAATGGCAAAATGATTCCGGCATCGAATTACGGACAGGATGACGTCCGATCAGATATCGGTGACCTGTCCGCTGAGGAACAGGCATTAGTCGATCAAATTAAGGCCATTTGGGAGTCGATCCTCAATCAAGAGATCGAAGACCAGACTGACTTTTTTCGGTCCGGCGCCGGATCTATGGATGTGACCCGACTCGTCGAAGAGATCAAAGAGATGGACGGCTGCGCTAACATAGAACTGGCCAACGAAGACGTCTATATGGCGACCACTTTCGAAGACTTCTCAAAACTGGTTGTCTTGAAATCGCGCGGCGGTTCCGGTGGTCCCCAACTAGTCTTCACTCCCGTAGAACTTAATGTCAATAAACGGAAGATTAGTTTTGCGAACCAATTGTTTATTAATAACCAATTCATCGACTCTTCTAATACGCAAAAGACATTAAAAAGTGTTAATCCGAACGACGAGTCCATCATTTGTGAGGTACAGTCGGCCACCAAAGAGGACGTCGACAAAGCTGTGAGTGCGGCCGCAGCCGCCTTCGAGACCGGAGAGTGGGCTAACATGAATGCCAGGGATAGGGGAAAACTGATGTTCAAATTGGCTGACCTTATGGAACAGCATAAGGAAGAGTTGGCAACAATCGAGTCATTAGATTCCGGAGCCGTCTATACTCTGGCCATCAAAACACACGTCGGAATGTCTATCGACACGTGGCGTTACTTTGCCGGCTGGTGTGATAAGATCCAGGGGGCGACCATTCCTATAAACAACGCTCGGCCCAACCGTAACTTAACGATCACGAAGAAAGAGCCGATCGGTGTGTGCGGTATAATCACTCCCTGGAACTACCCGTTAATGATGGTCTCCTGGAAAATGGCTGCCTGTTTGGCCGCTGGAAACACAGTTGTCCTGAAACCAGCACAGGTATGCAATCGACACAACCTTTTAGAGTGATATTAAACTAATAATTCCTGTCCTTTGAAGGTCTCTCCACTGACTGCTCTCAAATTGGCTGAGCTCTCAGTCTATGCGGGTTTCCCTCCCGGAGTTATTAACATACTTCCCGGCACTGGCTCTGTCTGTGGTCAGGCCATAGCTGACCACCCATTGATCAGAAAATTAGGTTTCACCGGTTCTACACCTATTGGACAGACAATCATGAAGTCCTGCGCCGAGTCCAACATGAAGAGAGTGTCCCTCGAATTGGGCGGAAAATCTCCTCTCATTATCTTCAATGACGCAGATATGGACAAAGCTGTCCGACAGGCGATGTCCGGAGTATTCTTCAACAAAGGGGAGAACTGTATCGCTGCGGGCCGTCTCTTCGTCGAGGAGTCCATTCACGACGAGTTTGTCCGCCGAGTCGTCGAAGAGACGAAGAAAATGAAAATCGGAGACCCATTGGACAGGTCTACAGCGCACGGACCCCAAAACCATAGGGCACACCTCGAAAAGCTGGTCGAATACGCGGGAATCGGCGTCAAAGAGGGCGCCAAACTTGTATACGGAGGCAAACAAGTGGACAGACCCGGACTCTTCTTCGAGCCGACCATTTTCACGGGCGTTACCGATGATATGTATATCGCAATCGAGGAGTCTTTCGGTCCGATAATGATTATCAGCTCATTTCCAAACGGAGACGTTGAGGGTGTGCTGAGACGGGCCAACGCAACAGAGTTTGGTTTGGCTTCCGGTGTCTTCACTAAAGACATATCTAAAGCCCTGTATGTCTCGGAGAAGATAAACGCCGGCACCTGTTTTGTCAACTGCTATAACAAGACAGACGTTGCGGCGCCGTTCGGTGGCTTCAAACAGTCCGGTTTTGGCAAAGACTTGGGTCAGGAGGCGCTCAACGAATACCTGAAGACTAAGACAATTACAGTCGAATATTAGGAATAATTTTTGTTATAAATATATAAATATTTTCCAATTCTTTGTGTAATTCATAACTATTTTCATCTTTTTTTTCGTCAAATAATTTGTTTTTAATTAAAAATTGAAATAAAATTTTTATTCAAATTTTTAACCAAATTCTGAACTTTTATACAGTTTTCAGCCATTTATTGCATTAGAAGACAGTCCATTTCATTGCATAGGGACAGGCAATTGTGTGGAAATGTAGGACAATAATTTGCACCTGGCTCATTTTTTGGGGACAAACAGGACAAATAGGGGTCATTTATCTAATTTGAGGTCATTTAGTGTTTTGGAAACTTTTGGCCATACATTAGATATTGACTTAGAGGTCATGTAGAGGTCAGGAATAGGAGTTTGAGTCAATTTGAAGGACAAACTTATCTTTCAATGTCATGTTCTAATAGATAAGCCCAGTATTTGTATTAAAGACACATAACTTCCGGGTCATTCTCTGGTCAACTCATAGGCAAAGGCAATAAAAGTGGAAAATTAGTGAACAATAGTCTGATTTAAAGGCAAATAAAGTGAACCCAAATATAGGAATAATTTTATTGTTTTTATAAAAAATATTTATCCGAATAAAAGTTGAATAATTATTAACGAATTATATTTAAATTGGAAACTTAATTAAGTTTGATCATGGTCAAAACCATTATTTAGTGTGCTAGATTATATGTGCGGCGCCATGGCTTAGTTGGTTAAAGCGCCTGTCTAGTAAACAGGAGATCCCGAGTTCGAATCTCGGTGGTGCCTCTTTTTGCTGATTTCTTTTTTGTCACAAAATGTACTTATTACTTATTTTTCTTTTTAATTTTTTGATAAACTTGGTTGCTCATTTTGATTTTAGTGAAAAACTGATTGATTAGAACTAAATTAAATGTAAAATTAGATGAATTAATGTTTTTAATTTAAAGGTTGCCTCTCTTCCTATTATGTTACGTTGTCTCTGAATGGTATCGATATTCTACAGTGAAAACTGTGCTATGATTTTGTGTAAATGAGATATTCATAAAAGATGTAAATAAATGCTAATATTAGTCCCCTTCAGTTGTATACTCTCTACAAATGACGGATTGAGACAACAGATGGCAACAAATGTATTACATATTTTTCGCTCAAAATCTCAAATAAATTGTAAACAAATGACGAAACGCCGACAATAAGAGTGAAAACGATATTAAAATTCATTAAAATTAATTCAATTAATCGATAAATACCTTAAAACCAGAAATACTTTGCTGTTATGACAACCAATTCGTTTGCTTTTGAAATCAGATTTGAATCAATTATTTAAACCCAATTTTAAGCCCAAAATAACCCGAATTATACTCAACTATTGGGTCCAGAATTATAAAACTTTGTAAAGCCATCGCAAAAGGCCCTCCCCTTCCACCCGAACCCACAAATGAATAACAAAATGAAACGAAATTTAACTCTAAAATAGTTTTTTATTCAATAAATGGTTTCTCTTTTCAATAATAACGACATAATCGGAAACAACAAAAATATTGATAACATTCTCTCCGATGAAAATACTATTTAACACTATTTACAAGAAAAGGTTAAGAAAAATATCACTCAAATAACTGAGCGGAACGACAGTCGCCTTAATTATTACCGAAAAAGAGATTAAAAACACATTAAATGAGAAAAATATTGAATTAAAAGAAAAGAAAATTCAATTCTCTATGGATTTGAACACAACTTAACCGCCGATGCCTTCAGAAAATCACTAGAAATTCAATTCACAACAGTTTTTGTAAAAAATAATTCTCTAATAATCACTTAAAAACTTCTTAATCTTCTTCTTCTTCTTCGGTATAAAAAGATAATTCTCACTTCATTTGTACACTAATTCCAAACAAAAACAATGAAAACTATTATCGAGTGATAAAAGAGTCACTCATTTGACTCAATATTTAAATAGTTTTTCAACAAATTATTTATAAAATCAATCCTTTGTTTGGCTCTCGTTTTGGTGACAAATGTCTTCTCATATCTATATTTTGGGGCGAATTCTGGCCAAACATTGACTTCAAAATCTATTTCTTGAAGTCTTCTATTCGGACAATAACTCCATTAATGGCTTCAATACTATTAAACTCAGGCTTTAGCCGAATGTGTCGGACATTAGACGAGTAGTTGGTCTCCAATACGTTCCAACTCTCGAACAGTTTGACTGCGTTTTTGAAGGGCTCGGCTGCTATACACTCCTCTGTAATCAAAAAACAATCTTTTAATACAAATTTCAGACAAAATTTGGGTATAATTCGGGTCAAGAGTTGTGGAAAGGCATAAAACTGAGTAAAAGCTAATAAAAACTTATATTTCAATTGAAAACTGTCTTAACTCTAGTCTTGTTATACAAACAACTCTTCAAAAAGTTATTTGCATACTTAGAGGACAGGTATTTATTGGAGGATAGGGTAGAGTGAAGACCAAGAGTAGACATACCTTGAAATAGGAGTCCTTTTTGCTGTTTTTCTTTTGCGATTTCGATCATTCCGTTAAAGAATGACTTTTCGTCTTTGGATTGGAGGCCAATCAGCTTTGAGAGGGAAGACGCCGCCACCCAATAGGACTCGATGTATGAGGAGAGCACTGATCGGTAGAAATTGATTATTTCCTTATTCTCGTCGCTCAACACAATTCTGAGCTCTCGTTTTGGGGTCGAAAAGCTGTTTCGGTAACCGATATACCCGTCTTCGTCGTCATCGAAGTCGTAGTGTCTGTATCTCTGCTTTAATTCGTAGTCAATGTTCACCGACTTATTGGCGTCGCTTAAGACCCCAAACATAACCATATTTTCGATGACATCACTCAGACTATCCCTGATATTAGTGCACGGCTTAAGACAAATACGAAAAACAGTTAGTTTTGGCACAGAATAAGGTATCAGTGATGACATACCGGTGCGAAAATGAAGTCATTGGCGAGTATTTCACACAATTCCACCGACTTTTCCAACAATTCGTAGTAATTAATGGTTAGGTTTGACTCGAGATTATCGCCGCAATCGGTCAGTGCTTCCAATTCTGTGTTTATTAACGCAAACATCGCATTGGCTGTGATGGGAGGGGAAAGGGTTGCAAAAGGAGACGAATATTAGAAATCAATTTAAATAAACAAATAAAACAAACGATAAGTAAAAGTAAACAAAAAATAAGTGAAAAGAAAACTAAAAAACAAATAAAAAAGTCATTAAAGTCTTCGATAAAAATACTATCAATTGTTTGAACGAAACACTGATAGGAATTCCCAAACAAATTGAATACAAAGTAATAGTTTGAGTGATTTGAGAGTCAAATGATCGCAAAAAAAGAGAAGACTTTTGTTTACAAAAAAGAAGCAAAAGATTTGTTTTTGCGATAAAAGAGATAAGATTTATGTCTTACCGACGACTGAATCCAATTGGAAGAGCGATATACAGGCGTTGGCGTAATACTGGAGCTCGAGGACGGCCGGCAGCTTCACCGACGGCTTTAGGAACACTATCTTCACGTTATTGTTCTCTTTGTCGGCGCCCGAACTGTCCGACGAAGACCAGGCCATCGATATCTTTTCCACTGAGATTAGGTCTTTGCCCAACAGATTACAGGCGGTGCGGATCACATCCAGTGAGTCTCCGGTGGCCGCGACGTCACGTCTTCTGTTAGCGCATTCTTCTCTCATCCAATTGAGACTTTGGGCCAACTGGTGAAGAGTTGTGCCCTTTCGGTGTTTTGTTAGCATTAGGAACGACACCAATTGAGTCGACATCAGTGGCATAGCGTTGGAAGAGTCGTAAACCACGTGTTCGGCCAACTTCTCGATCGTCTGCCTCTTGTCTTCGGACACAACAATGTCCAGACCGTAGAGGGACTGGAAGGACGACTTATGACGAATGCCTGACCACAAGAAAAAATAATTAAGTGATTGAAGGATAAGAAGAACTGCTTTTAATGAATTACCAGAACAGGCGACACAAGCGGGCGCTGAACAGTCGCTCGGATTGTGACCATTGAGTCTGTTATCGATGGAGAGGTTGTTGTTGTATATATTGAACGCCGCGTTATGTAAATAGTCTTTTAGGGAATAGGGTTGACAGAAGTCGACCCTAACTGAGCCGAAATTCGAGTGGAGTGTCGACCAAATGGAACGGGCGGCCAGACTGAAGCTCTCCATCACTTTTGGTTTACCCAACTGTTCGCTAACGAATGAGCCGTCGATTAGCTTCTCGTAAGAGATGGCCACCGGAACTATGAACACGTCCTCGACTGCGCCCTCGAGGACAGAGTCGACAACAACTGATAGCAGTCCGGACTTCGGTTGAATAGATTTGCCGCTTCGGGAACGGCCGCCTTCGATGAAGAACTCAAGAGAGTTGCCTTCTTTGAGATTTTCAGTCATATAGGAGTGGAGGACAGCCCTATAAACGTGATCCTTCTTTCCGCACTTGTAGTCGAGACGGCGTTTGATGAAAAAGGCGCCCAAACCGCGCATCAGATTACCGAAGAGTGGAATGAGAAGGTTGTCTCCGGCGGCCACCAGCGGGGGCTTAATATTGTTCATATAGAGTATGAATGAGACCAGAATGTAGTCCAGATGTGAGCGATGGAGGGGAAGGTATATGATGGGGACGTTGGCTGACGTTCTGCACTGGCGTAGTCTCTCTATTTGGCCTAAAGTTAAGACAATTAAGAGATTAGAATCACTTTTTGAATCAATTGCTTTGAGACAAACCTTTATGGAACTGAATGGTTGTGAACATTCTTGAGAGGAGTTTATAGAGGACCCAACCGGCGATCCGGAGAAGTGATGATGAGATGCATGACTTCATTCGTTGGAGTATTTCTATTGCACGCGATTTGTGTTTCTGTTCCAACACTTTGAGCTCTTTTGGATCAATTAGACCTCCAATTGAAAGAAAAGTCAGATTTAATTAAATAATTCACAAAAATCTTCGGCAAAAGTCAAGAATAAGACAAAACTAATGACTATTTTAATCGGTTTTAACGACAGGTTATCCATAATTAGTTAAAAGGCATTAGTTTTTTCTTTTCTTTACATTAAATGAAAAGAATTTTGAATTGAATTTCGTTTAAAAAGAAAGAGAAGTAAGAAAAGTGTGTAATAAATGATGGAATACCTGCTTCTTCTTCTTGCAATTCAGTGAACTCTTCGTCGGCGGCGTCTTTGATGGCGGCCACCACTCGATCGCATTTTATCACTTTCTTACAGACGTCCGGAAAGTTAGAGTCAACTTTACGGCTCATCACAAACGAGGCGTAATAAAAGGAGCGGGATATTATGTTGTGATCTCTGTAAATACATTGGAAATAAGCCGGGTATTAGCCATTGAAATCATGGTAATTATGACAGGAGTTCAACAAAACTAAACCATTAAAAATTGGCACTAAATATGAGTCATAAAATTGCGCTCAATTTTAGCCATATTTTAGTTAACATTAAATAAGTTTTAAAATTATTTTTTCATTAAATTCTTAACACTTTTTACTATCTCTGAAAGCAATTAAAAAATTATGTCATTTCTCATATCAGAGCCGTTCTATTCTGGGAAGGGAAGGGTAGGCTGAGCGGCACATACCTCAAATCGATCAATAATTTAGGAGCGAATATCTCTCGGAATTTGGCTAAAACTCCGAAGCAATAAGTGGTCAGAAATGCACGAAATGTTGACATTATTTAAATAAGAGTTTAATTTAACGATAAAAATGAGTTATTATTATATAAACAACAAAAATGTATAAAAAAGAGTTCAATGAGTAGTGGATTATTCGCACAGGATTTCAACTGAACGGAGCACTGGATATATAGACTTCCGATTCAGAGACCGAAACAGAAAAGTATTGAAAAATACGGAAAGTCTTCGAAAATTAAACTCAGTTTCTATTCGAAGCACTTTTTTTCACTGAAAATAGTGACTACTTTTCAAACAAATAGCGAAACAAATCAAAGGCTGAAAACACTTTGAGTTTAATAACAGAAAACTTAGTCATAATTGAGGTCTAAATCGAGGGATAATAACGACGTTTGTGTTATACAACCAATTATTTAGGGCTCGATTAGGAGAGGACTCAATCTTAAAGACTAATGAGAAGGGAATCACTTTTATAGACTCACCGATTCTGTAGTGGCACTCGAAGGAGGTTCGCCAAACCCAGCGCTGATAACGAGACATCGTTTTCTGACTGTTTAGTAGATGAGAGGCAGAAATCAATTGATAAACAATTTGCAGATAATTCACAATAAGAACAGAATTAGACACAAATACTATGAAATATGTGGTAAAGAAAAAAACACACTCCGATTGCTTAGTAATCAAAGTCTGAGCTCTAATAACTTGATAATTGTTTTGATAATTCGGTAATGATTGTGAAATTTTGAAAAATGACAATTCCTGGCTCGATTCAAATGAGTCGGATCCCTACCAGAGCCACAATTTAAACACTAGACTGAGGTATCAATAAAACACTTGTTATGATTGATATCAGGGTTTGCTTTAATAACTTTTCTCTTTTGTGTGCGACTAATAGCCACTCGAATTTCAATTAAAACTGATATGATCAGCATAATCAAGCAAATTGACTCTGACAATAAGCTAATTACAATTACACGCAAATTATCATGTTCAATTTGTCAAAACTAGATTAATAATCGACTATTAATAGGAGTTTTCGAAGAAAACAGTTGAGAAAGAGTTAATTCTAACGAAAATATTTACATAAAAAGTCTTAATTACATAAAAAGGTGAGGCCCTGGCTATCCCCCCTCCCAGCCTAACACGAAAACCTCGGCGTTATTGAAAATTAAGAGTTTCTGTGGGATTAGGTATTGATTTTTGGTGAGACTCTGAACACTCTCTCTAATCAAAAATCACGTTCTTTTCACGCCTTAAGAGATATATTGGACTCAATTTTTCTGTCAAAAAATGATAACTCGAATGAATAGGAATCTGTTTTTTTCGCTTTTCAATGCTCTGATCCTTTGATTTGTTTTTATTTGAACGGCGAAACCATTACCTCGTTTTGCATATCATCTTTCAAAACGTATATCAAAGGCACAGGTATTTAATGGGACGGAATCGGAGTTTGATTTACTTTTTTTTCACAACAAATTATAAATTGATTTTCAGTAGAAAAGAGTGTCTTTTGATTAGATATCCGAAGACATGAATCATTTGAACAGATATTGAAGAAATCTTTCACTTACTTTGAATCGGGGTTTGGCTGTCGTACACCGCATACAACTGGCGCTCATGAATGGCCGCTCGCGAGGAAGGTTTGGCTCGAAATAGCTGTGATTCGACTTAAACGGAGCCATTTCTTTGCCAGAACTCAGATCATTGAACTAATTATTGAATAAAAGAAAAACAATTCAATATTTTAGTCACAAAAACAATAATTTAGACCAAAGACTAAAGACTTTGTCTAAGAGTAAGACTAAGAGTAAACACAATTTGAAATTCAAGAAAAATTTCCGCAAAAATAAGTCATTTGTTTTGCAATTACTTTTAGCGGAGAAAAGGTGTGCTCGAAGTCAGACATAACTGTTGTTTTGACTTTAGATAAGATCAATTTCGCTAATTATAAATTATAAACAAGGTGAAATTCAATTAATGACCTAGTTACAACTCATTGTATTTAATGTCATTTTCCACTGGGAGTGATCAGTGATCAAGTTTATTTTGAAAGCCATCACAGCCCTATTGGAGCTCAATGTTTAGCCTATTTTAGCGACAGTAAGGTATGTATTACTGTGTATTCCTCTTGGAATAACCCTAATAAAAGACAATGGGCTGATGAGCACAATGATCAGCTGAATAAACTGAACAAACACGTGATATCTAATTACAAGAGTAGAAAAAGTGGAAATTTATTTGAAATTAGTTTACATTTTGGACTTTTTTTTCCCAAAAACATTGCTTTCAAATGATTTGAATAATTGATTCATTGAAAAAACTAATTGAATAACAAAAACAAACGCAAATATTCAATCTAAAAGCGATAATAAGGTAAATATAGTCTCAAATCAGATTCAAAGTATGAGGAACGAGGAAAATCCTGAGCAAAAAAAGCCTTAATTTCCATAAAATTCAAATCAAGATATGGTTTGAAGCGAAAAATCAGTGAAAACTATTCCCGAATATAAATATTCATATCTTTTGTCTGAATTTCTTGAATAAGTGGCGAAAAAAATGACCGAAAAACGCATTAATGTCTTATTTCGCTGATTATCGACAAATTAATTGCTAACTATTCTGGTATTGAAATCATATGATTAGCGAATCCGCTATCAAACCATCTGTAGACTAGAGATTGAAACTCATCTATGAATACAATCCAAGGTTTGTCTCAAAACATATCAATTAATTTAAATATGAATAAAACGATTGATTTTGAGCTCAAACTTCCAAAAGATGGGCAAAAACTGAGTGAAAAAAGTTCTTATAAAAAACAGGACGAAACCGATAGCACCGAAACCTCACAATTGGGTCAGACATGAGGTATGTGTATACCTAATTCAAGGTTAAGGGCGGCTGTACTGATCCGGCAAAAAGTTGCAAAACACAGCTAAAAACAGAAGTTTATGATTGACAGGTAGGGGATGGGCGCACAGGAATAACAATAATCTTTCACAATATATCATAGAATTCATGTTTGAAATTTCAGGCCTTCCCATAAGTTATAAAAGTAGCATGGTAACAATTTCCAGGGAAACTATGAAACCAGTTCTAGAACTGTGTGGACAAGAGTTAAATGATGAGCCCTTGTCTGCCCATCCCTTGTCTTAAAATATCAATAAATATGTTTTATATCAATTGTTGATGTTATGATTGGTAATTAAAATCTTGGTATTTGTTTAGCGAAGAGGAATCACTAAAATTTAGTGCATTAAAGTGTTTACTCTTTTTTCTAAATGTAATATGAGCTGAAAATATGGGCGAAAATGAATACCAAACACATTTGATAATTGAAAAAAAAGTCAAAACAAGTGAGAAATCCGATAATTAGATCAAATTTTGATGTTATGACTGTTCAAACACTTGTCAATAGTCTAGACATTTGAGAAACAGAGAAAACTTCGAAGAATAATCTGGTTATTAATGGGAGAAATTGCCGAAAAGTGTCAATTTGAGGGAATACCTATTGCAAGATCATTTGAAAATCATGAAAAGGCTTTTAAAAGATAACAATCCTTTCATTAGAGTGTTATAAAAGCTTCTAATCGAAGAGGGATTTCCCTCAGGAAAAGCCTATCGACATTCAAAACAAAGAAAAGGACAGACATGGCCTCTAATAAAAGGAAAAGTTGATTGAAAGGGAACTACATTCTGGTGTGAACTCTGGTCAGCACCGGTTCCGCACAAATGATTCAAACGAAGAATAGCCTGAAATTTGAATAAAATTCCGAAACATTTATTCATTTATAGCTTTTAATCAAATCTTATAAACAGTTTTCTAAAGATTTGAATCACTGTTTCATAAGTGCCTTTTAGAGGACAGACTCGTAATCGGATAGCAATACGACTCTTCTCAACACTTAATATATGTTTTGATAGGAATTGAGTGACAAAAACAAAGCCAACCATTAATTGAATGAAAATATTCTGAAGAAATGCTTATAAATAACACATAAAACAAATCACAAATTCAAGGCTACCCGTCGTCTGAGGTTAACGACTGATCCGGCGATACCTTGAAATTGCCTGCGCCTCTATCTCTGCCTTTCCCTCTAATCAACAGTCGATTTGTTGATAATAACCAAAGAAATATTGAAAATTCAATTAAAGGGTAAAACATTTGGATATAAAAAAGAAAGAGATATTGAATTCTATGGAAAAAACTGCTGCAAAAGACAAGAAGTCTTCGGAATCTCTTCCTCTAAGTCTTAAACTCCTCCCAAACCTATCTATCGTTTGATTGATTTATTGCTTTTTCTGAATATTTTAGTCGAAAATCAATTATTTGATCAAAAATTAGTGATAAATATGAGAGAAATGTCATTCAAATAGTGAGGGCTTTGTGGGGAAGTCATAGAAATAGTCGATTGGTTGATAGCATTGACTAAAATTCTGGGTAAAAGTCTGAAGGAATGTCTGCTAAAACGAGACACAAGAAAAAATTGAAAGTTTTTTGAGATAATTGGGGAGAAAGTTGTCGATAGAGCACAGAATAAGCCAATTGTGAGCCAGTGATTGGTCGGTGAGATGTCAATCAGTGAGTCAAAAGTCATTCCCCACCGAAAGGGAGTCCAAAACCAGACTCTTATACAAAGAACTGTATTCACGTGAAACTGATTTTGATATTGAGCTCAGAATCAGCACAACATTGAATGGAAGTTCACTTCTTTTTTTGGTCTAATTTCTGGAATTTTCATGAATTGCGATAAAAGAAAACTAATCGGAGAGAAAAATGAGAGTTAATTCAGACCACAGTTTTTCTGATTGCATCGGATCCACGACAAGCGTTTCTTTGCCTAATATTCTCGTAATAGTCTGAGCTTCGGACCACCTGTCCGTTGAGTGTCGAAGTGGAGTGTCTTCTGAATTGAGTATCATTTGGCGTCCCGTTGTTACCGATGGTCCGCTCCCTTGTGAGCTCGTGTTTGGTCAGAACGGCCGACAATTTGTTGATGACGTCAACCATTATTTCACTGAAAGACATATAATAAACAAAATCCATTAAAAATCAATGCATTTATAGATAAATATATCTATTAATCGAATTATAAATGAATTATATATTGAAATAAAATTTTTAATAACTTTTGATTGTTTTGAAATGTTTTGCAAAATCTGTACATTATTTCAAAGAATAGTTTATTTCAAAGGATTTTCACTTTTATTTGCAAGAAATTAACGCAAAAATTCCAAAATGAGTGAAACAAAAAGTTACATTTGATTCTAGGCTTTCAATGCATTTGAATTAGACTTTAACTCAGTGGCGAACTTTGGACACAAGATATTGCAAAAGAAGTCTTAAGACAGAGATAATTATGAAATCCATATCTGAGTTTAGTTTTTTTTGGTTAACCATTGATTTAAAGACAATTTTAAACAAATCAGATAACAATCAGTGAAATCAAAATGGGTTTGGAGTCAGAGTCAGAGCCAAAGAGTCTTAAAGATGAGTGATTGCAATCATAACTAATCTCATCTTAAATTAGATTCGTTTCCGACATAAACACAATGAATAGGAAGAGAACAATAAGTTGTAATTAACTGCAAACCTATCTATAAATATATCTATAAATATAAACCGGGTCTCAATAGTTTGATAGATGTTTTCTCAGGAATACAGAGTTCAACAAAAAAAAACCAAACAATCAACTAATGGTCTAAAAACAGACGCAATAACTATCACAAACACCCCTTTAAAAGGCTAACTAAACCTGCAATTTATGACTCGAAGTAAAGAAAATGAAAATCATCTGAAATTTCCTGAAAAACTATTGCATTAAAATCGACTCAATTTCTATGCAAACAATTAATCAAAACTTTTGATTCCAAGAGTATATGTTTTTCATGGAAATCATGCAAAGCCTTTCACCACTCTTTACCCCTGACTTAGATCTCAACTAAAATCTTTGTCAACAGATTTGAATTGGTTTTGAATTTCATCAAAAACTCTATATTCAGATAAGTGTTGCTATTATTCGCATTTTGAGGGAAAAAGTGTTAAAATCAAAATACATTTACATCTCAGAGGCCTTTATCTGAGGAACTGATACATAGTTTTTGAGACTTTTGAGAACAAATGACTTTATTATGAGATTTGTGTCAAAAATATTCCACAAAATTGGGATAAAAACTAATAATTAATCTAAAAATCAATGATTAGTGAAATGTTTGCGAAAAATCATGAATGAAAGGAAAGGACTAAAAGTGAGTCACAGACCAAAAGACACGAAAATTGGTAACAAATTCCCAAAAAATTAGTAGAAAAGGGTTGACATAAAAAGTGAGGACAATGAAAGTCACTGTAAAAAAGTCCTGATTTCAGACCCAAAAGGACTCCGATTAGAAAAGTTCTTAAAAGACAACAAACACTTGAAAACCAATAATCTATTCATAAGATTAACACAAAATTCCATATCTTTGACGAAAAGAGTGTGAATTTTGTGCCAAAATTCGTAAAATCAAATCCAATTATTCAACAGATATCGAGTTAAGTTTGCCGATAATCTTAACGCGAGGTTAATAAACGCTTTCAAGTTCGCCTAATTGTCATCGATTGGTCTGATAAACTGAGTTTGCAAACTATTGCCAGCATTCCTGACTACGAGTATTTGGCAGAACGTTATCTTGGACAATTATCAAACACAATTTAACCGCTATATTAATAAATAAACCGATTCATTGAGTTATGAAAATGTTATTAGAGCTGAAAATTAATTTGATTTATTCATGACAATTGCTATTAATGTCAAATTGTGAGATTATCAAGGTATATGGCGGATAAAAATTCGATACACAGGAAATCCCAACTAATCTGGGATAAAAAGTTGAAAGTTCACGCCAACAAACTTATTAATCATCTTTTTATCGCCAGATAAGCTGACATTAACCATATTTCTCAATTAATGTATCTTGTTTTATTGGAAATTTATTTTAATTTCATAAATTAGCTTGCTAGATCAAACTTGAGAGCTAAGATTTTCTAATTATCATGCTAAATTTATTTTAAATCACTAAATTCAGTGCAAATTACGACACATAAAGTTACATAATTACAATTTTGTAATCTAAACGCGACAATATCAATTATAAACTTGCTAGATAATCAATAATCCTTAGACAGTGAGTTAGGAAATCAATAAGAAAGCAAAATTCAAAACCAATTTTATCTGATTTGCAATAGTTTTTCAAATTATTCAATGAAATGACATTTTTTCTGCTCTTTTGCAGACATTTCCCAATTTTATGAAACAAATTAAGCCTTAATTGAGATTTAATTCGCGATTTGTTTCCGACATTTAGGGCCTAAAGAGTTGGTGAACGACTGGTAATAACAAGATTACAATCAGGATATCACCGGAAAAAAAGTAATTAACAAAGTTTATCGTTAACTGGATTTTCGGGTTTCGGTTAAAAATCGGGCGAACTTTGAGACTGAGTTCAAAGTTTAGTTGAATTCAGTTAACAATTAAACTAATCTTAACTCAAATAAAGAGAAAAAACGATTAAAAGCCGAGAAATCAAATGAACTCAATTCGAAAACTGGAAAAATCTGGTTATTTATGAAAACTATTTTGTTTACTCGATTCTAGTCAAATGATTTCTTTGGAAAGTCATGATCGAGCAACTTCTCAAAGCAGATTTCAAGATTAGCAAGCTGATTTCTGGAATTTTCAAATTACAAGAGGCTCTAAACGCAAATATTTTTACCCATAAATACAGACTTAAAGCGATTCCTATTATAAATCATAACAAGAAGGCAGAGGAGAGACACTGTCAGCCCTCTCACGTTTTGGTCAGTAGAGAGAGTGGACCGCCTGTCAGGCCCTGAGCTCTGCAAAAATGCTAATCTTTAAAAGGCCTGTCTATTGGTCTGAGTGGTAGACATAGGAATAGCTTTTGGGGACAGTTTTCATGCGAAGGGAAGGCATGTATTTACCAAAAGAAGTGTTTACTAAAAGAATACAAATTTCTATTCAAAAATAATTACTTTTAATCAAAAGCTTTGATCAAAGGTTTGGAATACTGTCTGAAAAAAACTGTCAAAATTGATGAAAGGGTAGTCCAGACTCTGGAGGAGGAGAATAATGAAGATAACTCTTAAAAAGCGCTACTGAAGAGCAAGGAATAGGCATTTTTATCTTGTTATCAGTGAGAATCATCAATGAAAATAGTGTTTTAGGTTCGCCCTGTTTGCCACATACAGTGACGGCAGCACTGGCTCACAGACCGGGGGTTGTTATGGATAACCATATCTGTTATGCTTTTAATTTTGTATTCAAACTTATCGATGAACTGCTCTTTGAAGTCAAACAATAATAAAGAAATAATTTTCTTATAATTTGTATTCAAATAACAAAAGAATTGCGCAAAAAGTTTTGCCAAAAAACTTGTCCGGATATTCACCACCGATTGGGCGAAGAATATCCGGACAAAAATGGTATAATAGGACTCACCGGACGGCCAAATAAATGGAGGCAAAGAACACCATTATTGCGATCATGACTACAATGGGTTATATCAATGGTTACAGCAATTGAATGACGATCTGATCGGAGGGACAGACAATAGTTATTCTGTGGAACAACTCGTCAATTGGTTGAAACAATTGCTAGATTATTGTTATGGCGTACAAGAAGAGTGACATTAGTTTTGAGAGCATTTGAGGAATAAATGTTTTTAAGATCACTTCCAAAGACACAGAAATAGAGACCAAATATTTTGTTAGACTTTTAGTCAGAAAAATCGCTTAATTTCAGAAAACTGTCGATTATTTAGAGGCTGTCCTCTGATTCACAACACAGACAGGACTGGGCATAGAGAGGAACGTGCAGTTACTGCAGACCCAAAGCCTCAGCACAAGGCTCTGAGTGACAAAACTTGTATTAACTCTAAAACCAGGCGAAGACTTCCAGAAGTGGTGGGGAATAGGGATGACATCATTTCTGTCGTTACTTTCGTTGCACAGATAGGCTCTCCACAAAACATACCGGTGCTCAACAACAATAACGAGATACTAGTCTTTGAAAAACAATTCCTAATGAAAGGACACACTCCCGGGCACTAACTATTAGAAGAAGACGAGGACTCTGACAGGACAGTCATCAGAGCACAGCCTACTGGAAATAAGGCACACAATTCATTGGTTTTGGAGTTTTACTGTTCAAACAATTTAAGCGATTATTAGATAAGAGTTTAGACAACAAAAAGCAAATTAAGATTCCGTCCCAAACAAAGTGATAAGAATTAACAATACATCAGAACTATTGGTGATAAACATGCAAAAAGTACTCCCAAAACATTCAGACACTGTTTTACAGTGAAATAACTTACTCTGAACTGGAGCTCAGCCCTAAAAAGTGCTCAAACCATGAAATTAATTCTGAAAAACATATTTTTCAAAACATTATATCGAATATCAAAATATTTTACTCAATATTTACAAATCAAATGAAGGGATGTTTTACTCCAAAATGAGTTTATATAGTTTTCTCATTAATTAGTGTTTGAAACAAAAACAACACTTTTTTAAAGACAAGAATTCAGAGGAAGAAAACGATTCGGATGTTTTCAGAAGAAGATAATCAAAGATTCGAATTAATTGATTGTAAATAAAGACAAAATTGTGGCCAAAGTTCGCAATAAATAAGTCTTTGGATAGCAATCGACGATGAAATCCAATTTTGGACTCTAAACCCCTGTAAACAAACGCTGGGGACAGGCATGTGAACCATAAGCCCTGTCACTACATGCCTACCGGTGCCGACTGCCGGCCTTAACGCTGATACCACTGAACTCTCATTTGAAAGTCAAATAAAAATCTTAATTCAAATCAAACTCTGAATTAACTCAAAGTTATGTCCAAAGAATGCAATTATTCTGAAATTAATTAATGATTTTGTTTTCAATTAAAACAAATTATAAGAGATTTTTGCCTCTAAAAGGAGTCCATCGGCTCAGCACTCATGGAGTGAGTGATTGGCGCGACTTTTGAGCCCTAACTCGCTATCAGTTGCCATAGTTTGTGACCATTGGACGTCTCTATAGACAGATATGAGT
>JAQIXD010000987.1:0-18625 GCA_034699985.1 Minunthozetes semirufus | reverse complement strand
GATTTGATTCTATATTAACTGATTTATTGACAAATTTGAAACAATTATCAAAATTATTGGTAATTAACAGCAAATTAATCTTTAAATCATTTTTTATAAAAAAATTAAAATCAAACCAAAGGTTCAAACATTGATGTAATCAAAGAGAACATTCGATTTGTGGATCTAAGCGTTGGTCAGACCGATGACACCGCAGGCGAGTCTACAAACAAAACATTTCAATTAATATGTCTTAATAGAGACTAAAGTAATCGAAGACATACCTTCCACCGGCATTACCAGTAGTTTTGCTCAATTCGTGTCCACCCTTTCCCAAATCGTCAACATCTGCGTGAACCTAATCATACAAATTCATAAAAATAACAGAAAGTGAGGAATAATTGTCTAATAATTCATTTGAATGGACGGACCACAAGAGATCTGCCAATAATGGAGAGGTCGCCCGTCAGAGACAACTGCTTGTCCTCAATGTTCACTTTAGCGACACCGTTAGCATCGGCCTCAACATTACCCAAATCTCCGACGTGTCTGTTTGTGTCAGTGGGAGCACCATGCTCCTTCTTGTGGGGGTTGTAATGAGGGCCGGCACTCGTGCATCCATTGGTGTTATCACCGAATTCGTGAACTAAAATCATACAATTATTAGACAGACTTTAACCCAAAATAATACAAACCATGAAATCCGTGTTTTCCAGGAGTGAGTCCAGAGACGGATCCGGTCACCGAAACCGATGATCCCTTCAAATGACAAATAATTCATTAATTTGTTTGAAAACTTGTCGTCAAATGCGATAAATGACTCAATCATTGGCTAATTCTGAGTCTATTTTCAATCTCTTATTAAATAAACGATTAAAATATTATTGAGTACTCAATTCAAGGACAGTCTGAAGGACAGAATAAAACCGAATCTCTACAGAAAAATAGGTGTTTTTGAATCAAATGTAGGGGTAGTCACAACTTTTGGTGCACTTTTAGTTCAAATGAAATTTTCAAACTATCACATTTTGACATTATAATGCTCAACAAATTCATTTTAAATCAGAGAACAGTAGAAATAATTATCAATTATTTAACAATTTTATATAAAAATATTTTTGAGGAGTTATACCGTTATTCTGAGTACAGTTTACTGCAAATCATAAAAACCAATTTTTGTCAATCATTTCCTCAAAATATTGACAATTAATTGAATATTTGATTTCAATTATAAGAAATTTTCTCAAATAAATCAAATTTTAATTCATTTAAATATAATTAAAGAGAAAAATGATAAATAAAATGTAAACTATCAACAATTATTAACTTTTCATTAAATTGATTAAAAAGCCGACAATTGGCCAAAAAAATGTCAAACTTGTGTCCATACCTTCTGCTCGAAACGTATAGTTCCCGTCACATTTGAGTCACCCTTTAGTACGACCACAGCTTTAGCAGACATTTTATCAGTTAATTGTATTTCAAATAATTTGATTAAAACTCAAAAGCGGTTCAAATTTGATCGCAAATCAAATGTGTTTTTATTTGACTGCCTTTCACTCAATCAATGAATGACTGAATGTTTTGTCGTATTTTCCAGACTTTAGTCAATTAATTATTTGTTTGATTTAATGCCAATAGAGGGCCATATCTGTCAAAACTTCTCATATTCTTGTTTCGAATTTTATCATGTTAATATTTGTTTGATAAAATTTCAGATATTCAAGAATTATTTAGTAAAGAACATAAATATAGAGATTCTTCACAATTAATCAGAGATTGTGAATCTTATGTGAGAGGCCCAAGATTTTGTATATCCATGTGTTTTTATTTTAACTATATTCACGCGATTCAAAACAGAATTAACAAGTAATTTGACAAAAGGTTCGGATTTTAGTTTATTTTAAATTAATATCAGAGATAAACCCGAAAATGAGTGTAAGGAGTCTATTACCCGAGTCTTCAAATTTCTATTTGCTTTCACTGACTCTGAGTTTATGTCTGACAATAATAACTCTAATAATAACAATAAAACTCTACGTTTGGAACATTACTTTCAAATCAGACGACAAAACATCTGTCGATTACTTTTTCATCGATAATCATCCCTTTATAATGACAGCCCTTTTCCTTTTGGTCGGATTTTGTGAGAACTCTTTCTTTACTTCAAATAATTTTATTCATTAATTGTTTTTCATTTTTGAAGCGATTTTAGTGCCAAGAATTTGCGCCGACTATCAATTGAAACTTGTATTTACTGGTTTAATTCATGGATCATTGAATGGATTGGCACTCCTATTGAGTTTTGCTCCGATGTATACTTTAGTGAGTGGTCTTTTCAGTAGTAAAATCGCACAGCATTTCTATTCTATTCATTGCTGGTATGGGGCCGTTGCTATTCTTTTATGTTTCATTCAATTTGTTGCGGCAATCGTTTACTATACCATCTCTTCGTTGATGACTGTCCCACAAATAATTGTAAATAAGTTTCAGGCATTTCATAAAAATATTGGACACATAGGCTTTGCGCTAATTTGCCTGAGCTTTGTGTTAGGAATTAGTGAAAAGAATTCAATTTATTCGTAAAAATTAGTTTCAAATTATTTAATGAATTTAATTATTCATAAAATTTCTATATTTAGGGATAAATTTCCGGAAACATATGACTTCCCAATGCTATTGACAAATCTGTTGGCCGTCACATCTGTATTCTTCTGTTTAACAATATTGTACATGGTGTTCTCACGGGTACGACTTGAGTCAGCTATGGATACAATAAGAAATCTAAGAAAGTCTGAAAAACATAGATTTGTCACAAGAGTTATAGAGAAACAGCAAAAGAATAAAAGACAATAAAATATTTTTCATATTTCAATCTTTTTGTGATAAACATTAATTAAGTTGTTTTATGAGCAATAAATTTATTTTAAATTTATTTTGTGAGAAAATCTTCGATAAATCAAATTTTTTACTCAAAATCCACTTAAAAACCGAATTATAATTCAAAATCTAATATAAATTTTGATAAACTTTTCTTTTCGCTTATTTTCGACTGAATTTAGTTGTCTTTTTCCCCTTATGACGGGTCAGTTGCCACACAATAAGTTGTTATTTAACTTTAATATGAATTTAATGTTTACTTTTGACTCTTTTTTGTTTTACAATTTCATCGATTGCTTAATATTTATACAATTTTTATTAAAATCGATAAAAATAAATATTTTTTGATAAAAATGATTAAAATTAAAGACTATTTTATTTAAGAACTTTATATTAACTGTAAATCATTGTAATGAACCACTATTTTCGTGAAATTCTTCGTTGATATCCGGATTAATTCCTCTGACTTTGAACATATCCAGCCCTTTGTTGTCCTGAACTTCCATTTCACTACTTATCCTTTTGTCGACGACATACCTGTGCACTTCGAAACTACTTTGACGTTCAGTAGTAGTAGAATCTGATGCAATAATACTTTCCTCTTCCGCTTCGCAACTAAAACGACAAGAATTGGATGTATTCCCCAAAAGTTCAAAATCCATATTAATGTCTAAGAAATGCTTACCGACAGGTCCTGTTGTTGAAGAAGAGTCCGGTTGAACAGAATGGCACTGATTTGCATTTGCAGTCACAATGTTTGTGATCCCAGTATTTATTGTGACCATTTTGGCATTCATTTGCTGCAGAAATGTTACCACAAAGACACCGACACTCACTCTCAGAGTATATTTGATTATAGGAACAGTCATTTGCTTTTTGAATGCAATCACAGTTACATTTATTGTGTGCTTCCATTCGCAACACTTTGAAGCCCTCAAACTTAAGTCTTTTCTCAATAAGAGAGTACTTAACGCGAATCACCTGAAAAGACATACCATTTGAAACTTTTAATCTATTAATTGACTTTATCTAACAGTTATGTCTTCGAAGGATGTGCTGATAGGAACGCATTGCAACCGCTGGCTCGGACAACATCCAGAGCACCGGGAAATTCGTACACAAGAAGGGAAATATAGTTCATTGTGAGAGTCAGAAGGTTTAAGTTCTATAATCTTCATTTCAGGCAAACAGCCCGCAGGACTTCCTATTTTGGGCACTAATTAATTAAAAGTTAAACATGTTTTGCAAAAATCAATTTAACGAATATTTGTCATACATTTCGTGAGTTTACTTCCTATCAAAAGATAAATAACAATATATTAAGTATTGTATGAAAAATGAATGTTTAGTTCACTTACTTTCCTGATTGACATCGAGTTCTTCTTTCGATTGATTTCCTGAAACTATTAACAAAAGTAGTTAACTATAAACCGATCAAAAGTAATGGTATTATCATTTCTCACGTGAAAGTCCTCTCTCCAAGTAATCTAAGTAAATGTCTTTTTGTTTATTTTGTGTGTTTGTCATCAGAAAACTTGAGATGAAATCCGAAGCATTTGTAATGTTTTTCATTTGAATTAATAGAGACTCTGGAATTCTCTAAAGAAAAAAATGATCTATCTCATTTATCTCATTTATGTTATTTAAATGGAAATTTCTTATATTTATCTGTATATTGAATAATTTAAGTGTTTACGTCTGGATATTCTTTCTTAATAATCTAAAAACTTTGTGATTAATAATTTATTTGCGTTTGAAATGCCATTTGAAATGTGGAACTCATTTACATTAATGAAAGTTCATTTTATTCGAAAAGTTTTTGCAAATTATATTCAAATAAACTCTAATTTTAGAAAATGAGTTTTTTTTATCGAAAAGTTTTAGTTTTAATCAATAAGTAATAAAAAGGAAGAAATAAATTGATTATATATTAGCAAAAGTCGACAAAAATAAACCACTATTTTCAATAAGTCAAAAATACCAAGTTGTTTGTTTATTGTTATTGCTAATTTCCAAATCACGTCATTTGATATTTTCATATTCAATAAAAATATCGAAGTAAATGACATTTTATTGGAATAACACTGAACCTGAGAGGAAGGCATACGTAAAGAACTTTTCTAAAAGACGTCAATTGTTATTATGTTATGTATTTAAACATATTTTTGACACAAAGTCTTATAATTAAAATAATGGAAATGTTTTGCATCTCTGAACAAATGCATTAATATTTCATTTGGTCTTATGTTTGGATTGCAATCCATTGAAGTCATCAATCAATCAAATTATTTGTTGTTATATTTCTTGAGTTAGAAAAACATTTAATCAGAGAAATAAAGAAAAAGAAAATTGATTTCAGTTTTATTACTATTATTATTAATTCCCAGAACTTTTTGTTTTAGTACTCAAAATGATCTCTTCATTTGTACTGAGAAATAAAGATCGTTCATAAAGAAATTAGCCAAAGCTTTAACCTCAAACCTATTCTAATCGTTTATCAATAATTCCAAGATCACATCAATAGCTTCTTTCAATGGACTAACAAATGGATCCTGGATCTCATCGATTGGATTTCGCATAAATAATTCTTATACTTAATTCTGTTCCCTATAATTATTAACCGGATTTCGTCCCATAAATAATATTATTAGAAATGAAAACCTAGTCATCGATCACTACAGACACAGACATAGCAACCATTTCTTTGCAAAATAAGAAAAATATATTTCTTTTGATTTTTACTCAAAATTTAATTCAAATTAAAGTAAAATTTGTTTCAAAAAACATTAAACCACTGAAAAGTTGAAATGCATTGCAGTGAAGTGGTTTTCAAAGCTCTTACCTCTTCGCTGACTATTGACTGATGAGTTTCATTGTTTTCCATATTATCTCTAATATCTTCGTCTAAACCACTGGTCTGCAGATCAGAACCATTGCCGACATAGCGATAGACACGATCTTCACGAATGACAACAGGATTATCGCAATTCACAGAAATCATTGTAATTATCGATAATAAGAATGCATTGAAAAAAGTCTTAAACATAATGAAGATATTGAGATCATTGAGAGGTAGAGACAGTCATTGAGTCAATTACATTGAATTGAGCGCTAATTCATAACTTTTGAATGCAATTAATAGTTTCAAACATTTCTTATGCAGTCAGAGGTCACAACTGAATGAATGAATGGATGGATTGGCGGCAATACTATTGAAATGCAAAACTCGTCAAACTTGAGTGCATTTGTGTGAATGTAGTGACAGACTATTGCATAGACACGTAATGAACGCACGTCTGAACAACCAGTAGCTCAATACCGGCTATGCCTAAAGTTGGCACCCACTACAACACACACATATTCTTCTCTCTCCCCTCTACTCTCTTCTCCTCCCTCTCCCACTCACTCTCTAACCGTAAAAAACAATAATAAATACAACAAACAATTGAGAGATATGTTGTCATAACAACTAATAATATGATACACCGGTGCCGGCGATTATAAAAAAGCTGTTTCTATTCCTATTGACACAAAGCAGACAATATTTATTTGGGAACAGATCTGATCCAATGGTGTGGACTTGACTTTTGGCACGAATTCCATTATTAGAGGCAATTGTCATAAAGTGTTTCGTTTGAATGATTCGATTAATTTGTAAACCAATTGATGTCAAACACAAAACGTGTGCCAAACATAATATGAGATCACTTTTCAGTTGTATTTCAATAAAATTAAACAAAAAGAGTCACAAAATCAATCATTTATTCACAAAAAAAACAATATTTTGAAAGAAATACAAAATAATTATTATTAACCATTAGTTGTCTTTAAAAGTATCCATTTGTTCATTAAATGTATGAAATAATGAAAAACCAAAACAAATATTCAAAGAAAAGCCAAAAATCGAATCAAAAGAAATCAAATAAAATGTAAGAAAATTGTGGTTAATATGAGTTTCAGATCAAAACATATATAAACGAAGAAAATATTTGTTTAAAAAATGTGTCATTCAGTGAATAAAAGGCAATAAATCATAAACTGTTTAACAGAAATACATTTGAGTCTTATATTCGGGATTTATTTGCATTTTGTCGGACAATACTTGTTCTCCTGCTTTGTGACGACGAGGAGGAGCCACTCCTCCAGCATTTGATGATCCGCCGAATGAATCCGATTCTGAATCTTCACTCTGTTTGTGTCCAATGATGTGTCTCTGAGCGCGATATGCAGCCAAATGTGCGTAAGCGATGGGCGCCGGACATGAGATGCTTCGATTACAGCGCGCATAAATGTGAGCCAAACTAAAAGTCAATTGTTGTAACTGATCCGCTGTTAATTCATTGTCATCCCATAGTATGAAGTAATGAGTGGGACGGCTGGTGCCCTGTATTCCTTCGTGAGAGCACAAGAAGTAATCGAAGTGTGTCTTAGAGACCACATCCGTATCAACGACGAGTCCTGGCGGCACATTCTTGGCTCTGCCGACCCCTTCCATTGTGTTTTGCGGAAAGAATCTAAAGGTTAAGCGAATTAGACATTAAAAGTTGAGAACAAAGTCCATACCTCGTGTGGTGTCTCTTCTGGACCACAATATAAGTGACTTTCGGCTCATATCCCTCTCCTTTTTCAGCGAAAGTCTTTGAGAGCGCTTTGATTTCTGACTGAAGGGCGGCATTGAATTGTCCTTCACTGACGCCATCCCTATAGATAATGATCTGTTCCGGAAGCATTCCCTTATTACGAACCGAATACTCAGTGAGAAGATCGCCCATCATTTCCTGTAATTCCTGTTGTATTTCCTGAACTCTTCGTTGGAGTCGAGTCGTCGCGAAGTACTTAACATACGTGTCGTCAAAAGAGGCCACACAAGCAGACACCGAACGAGACATGCGGTCTCCAACTCCCGGATGGGAAGAGTCGACGCCAACAATCATTGTTCTCTTGCGAAGCACTTCAATGTCTTTGAGAATAGCATTAATTCCTCCCAATTTTGTGTTCACTTTAAGCATAATATTCTGCATCAGAGGAGCCCTTAAAAGTAATAATAGATTAGTCGAAAGCTTTAAGGATAGGAACTGACCGAAGATTGTTTAGATTCTGCTCTTTAATGCATTGCGTCACAACTCCGTAGTCAACGTCTCCGACCTTTTTGATCGATTCATACATATATTGAAATCGCGGACAAATAACGAAGAAAATCATTTGCAACTTTCCTCCCGTCACTTGAGTCGCCTTTTTGAAGATATTAGTGATGGTGTCGGGTCCGTACGTCACAAGAGTCACGTGTTTGATGGCCGGTTCGACGCGCATTCCTAAGTTAGTGCCCGTTTCCATAATCATTCGCTCCAATGTCTTCAGTTTGTTTGAAGCGTTTTGTGAGAAACAAACGATAACCCAATGTATGAGATCCGCCGCTTCGAAGAACGTATTGTTTCTGAGATCCCATTTTCCGTCGAACGGCTTCATAATACCTCCCTTTCCGTAGATAAGTGGCGGAGGATTCAAGATTCGGGCCTCAATTCTTAGGGGAGTGTTGTTCTGTAGGAAAGTGATTCCGAATTCCTTTAAATAAGTCTTCGACTCAATTATAGTACTCTTCGCCGACTCTTTGATGAATTCGAGTCTCTGTGCCGGCGATTGAGAGGCCGACGAACGGATCATTTCCACCATTTGATCGTTAGTCAGATTCTTGCGGACGTGTTGGTCAGGAACCAGTTCGCAGACATCGATCGGAATGTAATTTGGATTTTTAGTGGAACCAACTTTAATGGCCGGCAAATGACCGTATCTTATGGTTACGTTCGGGTAATACGTTTTGAAGAACTCCACTAAAGAGATGACTCCCGAACTGTATTCTTTGCCTTAAGAGACAATAGTTTTATATTTTAGTTTCAATTGAAAGAAGACATACCTCTGGGATCAGTCTTTTTGTGTTCGAATTCGACTTTATCTGCGGATTCTTTTGTCAGACCAATCACTTTGTATTTGCGTTTATACGTGAGATGTCTCACTTGAATCATAATTCCCGTCAATTCCTTCTCGACTCGTCTTCTGTCTGCATCTCTGAGTTCAGTCATCGCCTGAAACTTTTCTCTCGTCATTCCAAGAATGGCGGCCACAAACTTCGCCAAAATGCCGGAGTCGTAGAGCGCTGTCGCAGTTCTGTCGATCACAAGAGAGACGCCATTGGATTCGAGACGAACCGATTGGAAGTACCCATAAGCCAATTGACGGCCTCCACCGATGTCTTTACGGGTACCGCCGGCTTCGTTAAAGGGGGCGTACAATGAGTTTGCGATCGGAATCTTATACATAGTCGGGGCGTGTCTTAGGATTATATTCAATACTTGAATGGCATCCGAAGGGATGATAACTGTTTTGCCATCAAAATAACGCTTAAGTGAAGTCATGTCTATAATTGAGGCGAACTTTATATTCAACGCATAATTGATTTCTCTTCCGTCATAATTGACGGCCACTTGGATTCGGGCGACCGCTCTGTTCTCATCGCCACCAAAAGAGGTACTGTTTGAGCCATTGAGCGCACCATTGGATTCATTGGTGGCATTTGATGCGTACTGTTGTCCCGAATACTTATCCAAATTGAGTCGCTGTCGAGAATACAGATTCTTCTGTCCGTCATATACCGGAAGAATGCCATCGAATATATCCCCCGCTTCTGAGTATCGTTTGATGGCCTCTTCGACGACAATCCGATTGATTTTAGTGTTCAGTTTCTTAAACTTCTTTTTGGCGCCCTTTTCGTCGTCGTCATCGAAAGTCATTTTTGCCAAATCTTCGTCGATTCTCATCGGCTCCATATCGATGTCGTAGTGATAGACCATTATCTCTGACGTGTACTTCATTGAGAAATGATTGGCAAAAATGTTGATATTTCTGCCACTAATTCCAATATTTGGTCGCAAAGCAAACAACGGCTTCTCAGATGCCGTTTGGGATGTGTTCGAACTCGAAGTCTTCGACTTTGGTATAGAGTTCGGCATTTCTTACAATTGAAATGTCTCTCAAAATCAAAATTTAAACCAAATTTAAAACAAAAGTCAAATGTCTGTCAAAATCAAAGCCTTATCCAAAATGTCTTACAAGAAATGAAACGATTTCTCATCGATTGAACCCTTTGTGTAACCAAACTGTCAGACGATTCAATGCAACCAATAGTCGAGTCATTACTTAACTCCAATCAAAGCGAAGTTCACTAATGAGTCCCCAATGAGTCCCTGTCTGTGACTCTTGTTTTGGCGCCAATTCTTTGCGTTCAGAAATATCATCACTTTTTGGGCCACTTTTCATATTTTTTTATCAAACGATTGTCCCCTTCTTATACCCCTTCCTATACCCTTTCTGTCCCCCTCTCTCATCAAAATAATCATTTTTATGAGAGATTTGACTCAAATATTTTGACATTTCTGTCAATCATTGCTCAAAACGTTTAATATTTGTGAAAATTTAATCATTTTTTAAATATTTGTCAAACTTTTAGCCAATCATTGATTTTATTGAATTTTTAAAACAAATAAAACACATTTTTATTACAAATAGTAATCAATTTTTAAAAATCTTATTTTGAGAGAAATTAATTTCTGTTAATTATATGATAGATATCTGTTATTATTGAATGACTTTTAATATTATTATTATTTGAATCATTGAAAACATTTGAATTATTTCTTATAATTAGATTAAGATTAGGTTCAGAGGCTTTTTGGTTAAGATTTCTTAATAGTGTTTGTAAATCATCTTTTTGTGGTTCACTATACTCTTGGTCTTCGCAATCATCAGAAAAGTCTGAATCTAATGTTTTTGATGATTCGATGATTGTTTGATTGTCAGTGGACGCCCTCCTGATGGGAACGGGAGGCTCCCGGAATCGAGTTCTCCTGTGAAGACTTGAATAATTAGTTTGATTAGTATTATGCCATCGATAATAACTTTGAGGACCAGATCCCGGCACATAGTTGTCCAAACTCTTTCTTCTCATCCGTTCTTCCAATTCCTTTGCGAGGGATGTCATAATCGGTCCTTTTTGGACAACCATTTGATTTTCATTCTTAGATTCATTAGATTCGAGATTTTTGTGACCATTTTCTCCAATTTTGTCGACTTTTCTCAAATGAGTTCCTTTTCGTATGTCTTTCAGTAGGTTTTGACGCGAATCTGAGTTAATTGAGTTCGAAATCGAGGAAATTGGCATAAATTGAGGAACAGGTGGTGGCGGTGGAGGAGGAGGTGATAGGTTCAGGGGTTTTGTGTTTTGAGCATTGGATTTGGGTTTTTCATTAGTTGATTGAGTTGAGGGTCTTTTTAATGGATTTTCTTTTAGTCGGTTGAGTGTAGTTTGACCTAAGAATGAGAGTATTTTTAATGAATTGAAAGAATATTCTGTTATTCTGTTAATGCCTTTAAATATTTGGTCGTAATTATAGCTATTATCGATCCTATTGTCAGAAGTCATTGGAGTTATGGTTTTGATGGGTTTCTCCGAGACATAACTCTCGTGGTTTGAAATCGGATCGATTTTCTGAATAATTCAGAAATTGACGCCATTTTTACTGTAATTGATTCAAAGGGAACTCACTTTGTTTTTGCCACAACAACAGCAGCAGCAAAACGACATTATCATTAAGAGTAGGGCCAAACCAATCAGTGCCAGTGCTATCAGTTCCTCGTATTGCGTCGGATAAATAAATAGTAATCTAATCGTGTCTTTTGTTGTCTCATCCCTTTCTGACACTTCTTCGAACCAAAACAATGGAATAATTGATTCCTTCAGATATTTACCCAAATTTCTGAAGAAAAATAAATTGAAAATAAATTGTCAAATGATTGAAGACCTACTGATTCAGAGGACACTTTCTAATGTGGACATTGAACTGATAGCGTCTCTTTCGGTGGATTACTAGTCCTGTTATCTAATATTATGGCAAACAAATTATCATTTAATTGTATGTTTGAACTCATTTTTTAGTGAAATTGATTACCGGCTCAATCTCTACATAACTTTTATGAATTTCTTCGTCAGGAGAGAGTCCGACAACACTTTTAGCGATAACTTCTGAAGTTCTTCTGAAGTGTGGATTCGATAAAATAAGAGGTGCGCCTGAAGTACATGTTAACAGATCTAATATTCCGATGAAATTACACTTTTCTGGCTTTTGTGGGGACAGACAGAAACACTTATTCTTTATGTTGTGATACGGACTGTGAAATATATTGTCCACTGGACTGAATCGGAGCAGAGGAATGCCATCCGATTCAAAGTAATTTTCGTAACTCATTTCTATGGATCTAATCGTCAAACAAATGATTACATTAATTAAATATATTGTGAATATTGAGAGATGGAATACCTGCACATTTCTGTCGAATATTCATAGAGTCTCTCACTTCTGTCAATTAGTGGGGAATATTGAAAACCATGCGAACCATTAATTTGATTGCATGATCTGCCCGTCCATACCTCAAGATTCCTGTTTTTATAAGAAAATTCATTCATAAAAGTGATGAACACTTTTGGGGAAAATTTTGAACTAACGATTTGTCGTTCCATTTAAGAACTCTTCCATAAAGACCAGTCTTATAACCGGTGAAGACTTCAAATTTTTGTTCCGTATCGTTAGGAAACAGAGAGAATTCTTTAGCCAACAATTTAGGGACAGTTATTCCAACTTTAGTCAGAGCGGGAAAATATTGAGATAATTTATCCATTTGTGGATCAGCTTTACTTCCAAACAGTATTTCCCGAACTGACTTCGAAACGAATACATTTGAACGGAATGTCTCAAAGATTGAATCAATCACTGAATTATTAATCCGGGAACTGACTGTATTACTGGTCTGACCCAATTGGCTCAGCATTGGGTTCAATATCTAACGAATTAAAATTAATTGTATTCAAACAAATTCCAGATAACTTACCATAAATGGTAGATTAATTGCAGTCACTTTGTCTTCAATATCGCCCGAAGACATCATTTCAATGAAGTGATAAACTCTTCTTTCGGTATAAGAAACGAGAGTCTTATCAAAAGAAAAAGTCACCTTTTCTTTGATCCGTTCAACTCTTTAGACAAGAATTCAATATTTTTAGAATTTATTTATATTTTGATTTAAGAATTGAATAAAACCTGAAAACAAAAGGTCCCACTTCTTTGACTTTAGGCTTCACTCCATTTAATATTTCAGTCGGATTTACGACATTAAAGACATAAAAATTCGTTCTTTCGATTGTTTTTGAATTAATCCAATCGCCGTAAAAGACATTCTCTTCTTTTATAATCATTTCTGATTTAACTCTATTTTCCATAATTTGTGCGAAATCTAAATGAATGTAAAGACTGATCCCAATTATACCAGCGCTGATCAAAAGGAGAATCAATGAAAAACAACAGACACAAGTCCTCTTCACCCCCATTGTACCACAATTACAGATAATTTAAGAACATATGGAATAACAATAGAATTAACGATTAAAAACAGAATATTCTGCGATGTCTTCAATACACTCATTGAAGTATTTCAAGGATTCTATAGATTTGAAAGAAAATATTTTTGAAATAATTTTATTGAATTATATCTCAAAAGGCATTGAATTTTATATTTGAATAAAAATATTAATGATTTTTCCAAATGAGTCGATGGCGTGACTCTAAAACCTTATTTATCTTTAAAATGAGTTTCAACGAATTCTTAAGACAATATACGAATCATTATTTCATTTATTTGAATACAATTCTAAGAATAATTGTGAAAACAATTTAATGTGAATTAGACGTTCAAAACAAACTTATCAGACAATTCTTGAAATTTGTACCAATTCTTTGAGTGACTCTTTTTCTTATGTTTTATCGATTAAATTTCTATAAATTGAACAAAATTGTTGTTTTTTATATTTCACGATTTTTCGCACACAAATATTGCTTCAGTTGTATATTAAACTTACCTTTCATTTTGAAATTATAGATTCATTTAACTTTTATTTTGATTTATATCTAAAATGAATTTGAGATTTATTTAAATTATGTTTAAAAGTATAGAAATAAATACAAAAATATATATTATATTATTATTATATTATTATTATATAATTATCTTCGTATAAACAGATAAATGGATACGATAGTCATTAGAGCGCCGATAACTATAAGAGTTATTCCAATACCATTCGCCAACTTTTTCTTATTGGTTACCATTGATTTAAACTCATCGGCCTGAGCCTCATCAGCCTCACCTGTCTATAAATTTGTTCACAAAATTAGAATAACAAATAGATAAAATTATTTGAAATAAACCTCTTCAATCCAAAAGACAGGAACAATATATTCATTTTTCAAAGAGTTCTTCAATTGTCTGAAATAAATGTATTTAAGAATTGTTTTAATTGAGAGTAAGATTAATATTTACGGCATATAAGGAAGATCCTCTTTTCTCACTTTAATACTCATTTGCATTCTTCGAACCGCATTCAAAGTGGTTCCCGTCATCTGAGTTATGAATAAATTAAAATTAATTTAGTAATATAGTACAGAATAATTGTTTATATACCGGTTCAATATCAAGATAAGTGCCGTAGTTTTTATCGTCTAAACTCTTTTTTGGTTTCAATTCATGTTTGAATTGTTTCCTCAATGAATCATCACCATGCAAATAATATGGGAGTGACATAACTATTGGGGCACCAATCGTTCTACGAAGACATCTTGATATTTCCAAAATACCATTTCTGTCACATTCATCGATATTATCTTCAATACAATAACATTTATTGTTTGGATTTATTTTTGGACTCTGGAAGTAGTCGACGGGAACTCTGAACCGATAGGTATCGATATCTCTGACAGAGGTTTCCTCCCAGAACTTGAAATACACTGTTCTGTGAATTTTAATTAATTATTATTTTTGTAATTCAATTGAAATAATAAAATACCTGCAAAGTTGTGGTTCATATCCAAAGAGTATATCATTTTCTTCAACAAAAGGAGCAAATAATGTTCCGTCAGTTCCTTTCAATAGTGTGCAGTTACTTTCAGCCGTATTATTATTTGGCCAAATTGGTTTACCAGCCAACGGTGCATCATTAGTTAGTGCACTTTTGAGAGAAAAAACAATTAAGTTTAGAGAACCATGATAATTCCGCTTACGATTTGTGATCAAATATCTCAATTTGTCCAAGTTTATTGATATCCTTTTCCCCACTATTTATAACCCAAGGTTCTTCTGGAGCATCTTTACCCTACAAATAGAATTAATTTTGTTAAAATTCAGGTGAAAATTGTGGTCATAAATAACCCACGCCATCGAATATTTGATAAGCAAGTGGAGTCTGCAAAAACCCGTGAACCATTGGGTCTTTAAAAAATGCATAAGGAATTCCATTAAACAATAAATCGACAACACTTGTGGTCATTAGGAGTCCCGTTTCATTAGATAAGGTATCTTTATTCGGATAAATTCTAGAAAATGTTGACTTAACAAGTTGTTTCACTACTTGGTTGTCAAACAAAACAGCGTTCTGTAAAACACCCTGTTCAAACAAATTAAAATAATTAAAATAATTCATTGATACAATTTATAATTATTTACTAAAATAGGAAAGTTGATAAAGATGATATCATCATTTTCATTATTCTCAGTTTTCTGAAAAACATAAGTCTTTCTTTCACGATATGAGATGAGATGATCACCAACTTTATTAATATCCTGTTTAACTCTGGTCTCTTTGTAAATGAATGGCCCCCTTTCCACTAATTCAATGTCATCTAAACTGGTAAAAGTGTCGCTATTATTTATGTGGAAGAAATGGAATTTCATAGTAACGGGAACTTTAGTTTCATGCCATCTATCATAAGCATCTGATCCATTGACAATAGGTAAGGCCTAATAAATAAATAATTTTATTTATATATTTATTAACGAATATTCAATTTAAATTTATTATAAAACCAAACCTCTTTTATTTTGGTTTTCAGTATTCCTGGAAATATTCCTACAAAAATTGAGCCTCCAATAAGGAATGCAAGACCAAGAGCAAATATTATTCCAATTCCAATTTTATTCATTTTGAAATGTCTTCGTTATTTAAAGATTAAAATTTATTTATTAAACAGTTTATTATGAAAAATGAGTTGAGTTTAATACAATTCAAATTGAATTATGAATTATTCACAAAAGAATTGATAATTATATTATAATTAAAGAATTGAAGACAAACAGCACATTGTGTTGGGAACTACTGAAACACTTTCCAACTGAAGTGATATCCAATTTATAAGAATCCCTTCTTTTTGATTATTAATATCAAAGTTATATGAAATCTATTGTCGACTATTATTTTGAGATAAAATTTTCCTTTTTTCAAATCAATTATAAAATAGTGCTTTGCTTTTGGTTAACAATTTAGGAGTGTTTACACAATCCCCACCTTTTATCGCACATTTATCTGAGTTTTGATTAATTGGTTCAGAATATCGTAATTTCACACAAGAATTATAGTCCTTATTGTCATATATTCTATGAAACATTTGTTTTTCAATAATAGCTTTTAATACAAAAATTATTGTAATAACTGATGTTGAGTCACAAGTGGACTTTGATCCAAGGATGAGCCCTAATTTGAAAACAACATTGCACCATTATCAAATAATAGTTAAATGATCTGAGTATAAAGCATTTAAATGAATTTCATTCCAGAACTAAAACTTAAGAATAATTTCAATGTATTTTGTATTTTGTAATAGTTTTTGCGTAGAGATTGCATTAGAATTAGCAGATTTATATTCATTATGTTCTTCTTAGAACACTTTTACACTTTCGATAAGAATTGAAAGAATTCATAGCAGGAGACAAATAACTGGTCGGAGTTTGGATTAAATTTAGTTTGGGAACAACCTTTAGTCGAAATCAAGTTTAAAAGAACAGAGTGTGTCGTCGTTTCTAATCTATGAGACAATTCAAGTGGAAATCGATATAATTATCTTTAGATAGAGATTAAAACTCGTGGCAATAGTTTGGTTACGGCATATGATATGAGATATTCCAAGGTTGGAGTGTTAAGTCCAGTTCTCTCCAAATAACTTGTGATTAAAATACTCATCGAATTGTTAGCGAACTTCCAATCAAATACAACATCAAAATTGAGTATAAAAATTGAATTTTGAAAAAAAATTGTTGGAATAGTTTTGAGGCCCAACTAAAAGACAATTTCAAAATTGGTGTAAATCTCTTCAAAGTGTTATCAATTGAGAGACACTTAATGAAAATCAGATAAAAAGAGAGCAAAAGTCTGTAAACGCAAATGACTACCGAATTATTCACTTCTGATTCCAAAAATAATCTCAATATAAAAATTTATAGCCTTTAAGATCAACACATAATTGATTTGAGAAAATCCACATTAAATCCATTAAAATTCCATTTGAATCAGAGCTCAAAAAATTGTTTACTAGATTAAACTGGTTGCTAAACATCTCTATAATAATAATAACTCTTAAATATGAAAAAGAGAATTCTTTAAAATGAAATTTTATTGAATCAAAATAGGGGTCAAAATAAAGTTCACTAATTTTGATATTAAACAGAAGTCCTGTCATTAAATTGAAAATAAAGTATAAAATTATTGGTTTATCGGTTAATAACAAATAAATCTCGACATCGAATATAAGTCAACAAATTTTATCAATAATTTAATCGAAAACTATTTGACAGAACAGACAGAAAATGTCCACAATTTTTAAAACAAATAATGAATTATATCTTAGGATTTGAAACCAAAATGAGTTAAATGGTTTCAAAAGTGAATAACAAATGCTTCTTAGAAGAAGAATACTGTCCTCGAGTCACAAACTTCTCAGAAGAACTATCTATGAAACCGGTAATTACCATATTTTTCTCATTTAATTCATAGACTTATTTATAAAGAGTTTCACTAAAAGAGGAAAACTTTAGAGTTTGATCTCTAATCAAATCATTTGAGAACTGATAAGACATTTCTTTTATTGTGTTTAAATTGAATTTTGGAATCATTACAACAATTTAATCAATAATCAGAATATTTAGTGAGTCTGAAGAGATGAGCGGTTCCGCCATTTGTGGCAAAAGTAAGATAACCACTACTGAGTGAAATGTCGGTGTCGTAAATGCGTCCATAATTTTTTGAAGGATTTGGGAAATTGGAGAAAACGGTCAAAGAGTTCATATGAACGCATTTAAGGCTATTATCCTTAGCATTGGATGACATCACTAATAGTTCTGAGTTGTGATTGAACTTCAGATGAGATACTTCTGTTGTTAAGTTCATCAGTGATTTCAAAGGTTTTGGTTGTGTTTGGCTTAAGATATCATTGAATTTATAGACGTTTACGACTCCCATATCAGAACCGGTGCAGCAATACTTCATATCTGGTGACACAATAATGGAAGTGCCGGCAACACAACCTTCGTCTGTGAATCGATTAATGCACTGCCTTTTCCTGATATCCCAAACATAAACCTTTCCTCCATTTCCATGACTTAAAAGATAATTTGAGTCTTCAGTGAAATCCAAAGACATTACTTCGCCATTCATTTTGAGGTCAAAAACATGTTCTTTAGATTTTGTGGTCAGAAAATGGATGAAACCGTTGTTTCCTTTGGAAGCCATGTATTTGTGATCATTTGAAAGAACAAATTTCTGTAAACAAAACTTTTCTTTTCCTTTAATGAAAGGAATTTTAACTATTTTTCCGGAAATCATATCGTAATAGAAGTAAAA
>JAQIXD010000986.1:0-18661 GCA_034699985.1 Minunthozetes semirufus | reverse complement strand
CAGTAAATGAGTGATTATTTTTTAATTACAATTAACACTAAAATTTAAGTAAAACACTAAGAAATCACGGGCTTAATTCTAATAACTGAGAAATCAACAAAAAAATTATCTATTATTTTGCAATATTTTTTCAAAATTTGCGCAAAAATTATTTGTCTTTAAACTGGTGTCCAATCAATGATTTTTGAGTGACGTTTAGAGGTCAGACCCATCTCTGAATCGGATAATAATTTTTGAGAATAAGTTATAAATAAATCAATTTTTTTAATTAAATTAAAATAATTAAATGAAAGACATTCACAACATCTGAATCATTTAATTCAAACAACAGTTCAATGAATTAATTGCTATAAAAGCGGTGCAAACGTTGGCCTCTATTTTGTTTTCTCTAAAAACTGACGCAAAGTTCAACACTATTTGAATGAATGTGTTTTGCAATGAATTACTGTTTGACTGAATTCAATAGTTTTGTCACAATTTAGAGACAATTCATTAAATCATATTATTATTGAAAATGACGTCCAATTCGGTGACAATTGGCAGCCTTTGCGAAGACGTTTTGCGTATGATTTTTGACAGATATTTGGATTTGAGGACAAAAATAAGGGCTCAAAGAGTCTGCAAACGATTTAACGAAATAATTGAACGAATATTTGACGGCAAAAGAGCTCTATATTTAACTGAAGACAACTCAAAGTCATTGATTGATATCTGCGACGAAGACCTCAACCAGTATTCAGTGATACCTCTCAACCATTTGTATAACTTTAGGGATGGGTTTTGGGTCCGAAGCAAAAGGGGATGCCTTACACTCCTCCAGAATCTGGACATTCAGATGTTGGCGCTTAAGAAACACAAGAATTTGAAGGCTCTCTGTCTTGTGCTGAACACCCGATCATCACTCGAGTCATTCATCGATTTATTGGTTACCAATTGTTCGTCAAATTTAGAGAAACTGATTGTAATCAACGAAACGGGTAATCACTTCACCATTAATTTGCGTCAAATGGAAGTCCTCTGCAATCAATACTCGAATTTGAAACACTTCGAGATATTTAGTGATTATCTCTACACAACTGAACACTGTTTTAGTCATCTTCTAAGTGAGTGTCAGAGTCTGGAAGTCTTTAAACTAAATGTTAGACAAGTATTCACTGAAAAGTTAGAGCCATTGGGAACCGGCGATCGTTTGTCCGCCACTTATGACTCGTTTAACTTCGAGGGCTCTTCCTTTGAGTCAATGAATTGTCAATTGAAAGCAATCTATGGTTCGAATCCGATTCTGACCAATAGTTTTATAGTCAATCGTTTGCCTCATTTGGACAAACATTTCTCGAATGTGATAGACCTCGGAGTCGACAAAATAACCGCAGAAGTGATGAAAACAATTTGTCAAACATTCAAAAGAGTGGAAACCCTTTCGTTTTCAATGCATTACTCTCTGGAAAGCAATTCCACTGCAATTAAGGACTTAATGTTATCCATCAGTCAATTGGAAAATCTGAGCCGACTTTCCATTCGATGGTTCGGTCGCTTCAATACTACCGGAACTCGTAGTCTCGACTCATGTCTCCATTGGTTTACAATTAACCCAAAAATCAAAGAATTGACGATAAAAGAGACGACAATTGAATCAAAAACACTGAAAAAGTTTAACAAATTTTTCCCAAATTTGGAATTCCTTCGAATAATTGACTGCTCTCTCAATAAGACATCATTTGATGGACTGATTGTCTTCACTCAACTCAAAGAGTTATTTATTTCAAAAGGATTTTTGCCGAAGAATTGGATTAAGTTTGGGATCAATAAAATCAATCGAAAACTAATCGAAGACATTACTAAGGAATGCATTGAATCACAACTCATTGAAATTCCAATTATCCCTCAAATCGATAACGAGGCCGAAGACAATCAACCCATCATTCAAGTGGTCCAACAAATAGACGGTGTGTTTGGGTTTGCAGACAATGATATCCTAGAAAATGAGTTTCACTTCGTCTTAGACTAAGATATTTGACATAATTATTGACTTTTGCTTTACTTTTGACTAAAAATACTTTTTGTTTAGTATTTGAGAAAAATTACATTTTTTGACAAACTTTTCATAATATGATTGAAATCTCTTTTCAGACATTATTTGCATTTAATAATTATCTCATAATTTTTGAGTCAAAGAAAAACATTTAATTATTTTTTGTTTTCAAATTCAAAGACATTTATAAAAGAATTAAAGAAATATTTGATTAAAACTCAAATGTTTATAAGTTATAACATTTTCATAGATTTTTACTATTTTTTGTAAAACTGTTGACTTTTATCTCAAAAGCAAATTAAACTCATTTCGAAACGAATTAAGTGATTATTTTTGGATTATTTGTATTTCAATAAAAATGTTATCACTTTTTGTGGAATATTTGACAGAATAGTCAACACTTCCCCTATTTTTTACAAAATTTCGATCAATTGTTAATCATTTCTAAGAATTAGAGACAAATATTTATTTAATTGATTCAATCGATTGATATTTAGTTCATTGTTTTCTTCAGTCATTTGAGAACTATTTCTGTCTTATTTGAAATGATTATCAAAATTCTTGATTTAAATTTCTTTCAATTGGTTTTGCAGTCGATTATAGTTTTAATACAAATAATGACTTTAATTATGAATATAATTATAATAAAAGTTATGTTCCAAACAAAGAATGGCATAAAACGACCCAAAGTTTTGATGACAAACATTGCGTTTTGTGATATCATCTCAATAGTGATGTCAATATCGCCCCGTTTTCTAGTGTTTCCTCTTGTGATTCAAATGAATCCATTTGTGGCTCATATTATTCAATCGATAAGCAATTACTCGATTGCGGCCACACTTTATGTCACATCTATTACCACAACTATTATAGTTTGGGACAGATATTACGCTCTGACTGTTGTCTTCTATAACCCAATGGACAGAATTAATACAAATGTTTTGTTGGCTATCATTTGGATCATAAGTTTAGTGCTGTCTTTGCCTTTTGTGGTGGTCTCTGATCTCTATTACTTCGATTACTCCAATACTTCATTAATTTGTTTTAATTCTCAAAACTATTTGAATGAATGGAATTCCGACAAAACCTTTAAACAGACGACACGTTTGATCCGATTTGTAATACAGTTTGTAATCCCTGCGCTTCTTATCCCTATCTTCAGCTCAAAAGCCATAACAGGTTTGTTTGATAGAAGAAATTCAGACATTAATTCGATGATTAGTTCACAAATCGCTAACAATTCCTCAAATGTTCGGCCAATTAAGAGATGGTTAATAACAAAGCGATTGATTTCATTAATGATTGGATTTTTCATAAAGAATTGTGTCTTTCATTTGCACTCAACCACAACAATCTTCAGATTATCTTCTCCGACACAAATTGTTACACAACAGACGTCATGTCATTTGGAGAATTCGTGCTTTTATTTCGATATTGTTTTCAATTTTTGCAGTTTTTTGAATTCAATTATTTATTTTTGGATGAGTTCTGAGTTTAGAAAACAATTCAAAAGATATTTGACTTCAAAATTGAAGAGATTTCGGTCTCAATCAGAATCAGAAGAAAGACAGACACATATAAACACTATTTATTCGAGAAGACATACCATTTCTGTTTAATAAGTGGACCATCACTACCATCTCAGTGGTCAATCATCTCTGAAAAATGGTGTTATTTTCCGATATTAATCGTTTCAAGAATTTCATCAAAGTTTTATGTTTTGGTTATTTTTGGAATCAATTACTTCCAATTAATATAATTGAAAAATACAAATAACCCATTTTGAGGGAAAATTTTATTTCATTTAAGAGAAAATAATTTTATAGAGTTTTACGCCATTCCAACCAATTTTCTAAGAAATTAAAATTTTATTCATTTTTTGGTTATTTTCGACAAAAAATTTGATTAAAACCAAAACTTATTTACAAATTGTTTTGTTTGACAAATAATTTTGTTATCTTTCGATAAGAGATAAGTGAAGTACAAAAGCCATTATTATTTACTGTTTGTCTCGAATTGTCTCTAAATTATTCTAATTTCGTGAAAATGGGAATTGATTTGTATTTTGTTGGTCCGTCCCCTCCGTGTCGGGCCGTAATGATGGCCGCAAAACATCTGAATATTGAATTAAACCCAAAATTTGTTGATTTAATGAAAGGTAAGTCTAAACCACATGAAAAACATAATTAAAATATCTGTGAATTAAAAGGCGAACAAAAGGAAGAGTGGTTTCTAAAACTCAATCCACAGCACTGTCTGCCAACCATTTGTGACAACGGATATGTCTTATGGGAGAGGTATGAATGCAATCATTTTTTAAAATAAGTGATCAGTATTTTTATCAATGAATGGTAAAAGTCGTGCCATTATGTGTTATTTGGCCAATAAGTATGCGCCCAATTCCGGTCTCTATCCGAGTGATCCCCAACGAAGAGCTGTTGTCGATCGAGTACTTCAGTGGGATTTAGGAGTTCTCTACCGATCTCTCGGAGAATATTTGGCTCCAATTATGAGAGACTACGGAAAGACTCTTTCAAATTTAGATCCGGAAAAGGAAAAGAAGATCAAAGAATCGCTTCAGATATTAGATGATTGGTTAGCAGTCCATAGATTTGTGGCGGGAGATAACATCACTTTAGCTGATCTCTCGATTCTCGCCAGTCTTTCTTTGGCCGATGTCTTTGATTATGATGTGACCAATGATTATAAAAATATAAGGGAATGGAGTGATCGACTCAAAAGGGATCTTCCGTATTATGATGAGATCAATAAAGATCCAATCAATATGTTCAAGCAATACGTTAAGTCAAAGATTGAGCAAAACAGTACCAATCAGTGAACTTTCACAACTATTTTTTTTCTCAGATTTAATGAATAAATAAATGATTTCTCAAAAAATAATTTTAAATAAAGTATCGAAACATTTATAACAGAATTAATGTATTAATAATCAAAAGAATTAATTAATGAATAAATAAATGGTTTTTTCGTACAATTAATTCATGTCTTCGGTGTGAGAGCCAATCCAATAGAGAAAACTCGAAACTCTTGTGTATACTCCAGGATATCCCGGTTGAGCACATCCTTTACCGAAAGATACAATTCCTAACTGATAATACCTTCCAGCATAAGATACAGTGAGTGAACCCCCAGAGTCTCCCTTTGTTTAACAAATTTTAATTAATTTAAATATTAAGTCAATTGATTGACACATACCTGACACGAATCTTTTCCTCCTTTAGGATAAGAGGCGCACAACTGGTGTCCATCGATTTGGTCTGAAATTCCCAAAAGGGAACTGTATCTGCGCGCACAGTCTTCCAAATCACTGATTGGTACTTCAACTTCTTGTAAAACAGCACTTGGTTTTCCTCCCTGTGAAGTAGTGCCCCATCCGACAAGAGTGCCCATTGTTCCCACTAGATCTGCCTTCTCTATGGCTGGTGGGGGCAAACATACTGGCGTTATATGACCGTCACGTTTGAAATCAAGAGGTTTTGTCAATTTGAGAAGAGCGATGTCGTTCTTGTGCTGACCAAATATGAAGTTTTCATGAACTTTGATTTCCTGGACATCAGCCAAGAATCCGCTTTCTTTGTTATCGTGGGCTCCAATCAAAAGCTTGAAATTACTCGGAACTAATGTCTCGGTTTGTCTGACAATACAATGCGCTGCTGTCAGGACATACCACTGACTTATTATAGTTCCGCCACAAATGAATCGTGTCTTTGGTTTCTTGCCTTTGAATGAACTCTGGTAAATGGCAACTGCCCACGGATATGAGTGGGCCGGGGCTTCGGCACCTCCAACAATGAAAAAGTTGTTACCCGGACGTAATCCGCATACTTTCAAACAAATAAATTGAGAAATTGTATCATATTTTTAATGAAATAAATGTGTGACTAAGTGATCATGACTTACGTGGATCCTGTAATAAAAGAACTCCTGATCTGGCGGTTGTTGGACAACATTTCATGTGATAAGAGGTACTCGACTGACAATAAACTGGTTTTTTGTCAATAAGATTGAGACAAACCCCTACTTTACAAAATCCGTGCCGACCCTCGTTTGTGACACATCTTTGTTGCATCGAAGAGAACAAACGATTTTCAGTTGTGTTCACTATTTTTAACTTATTTTCCGAATCAGATTTAGAGAGCTCTACCATCTCTTCGTTATCTAATTCAGGTATATCTTCCTCCTCTTCATCTATTGTCTCACTATTTGGAAGTTCTTTTGCAAAAATAATACAAAAACATAAACTAAACCAAAATATTCTGAGAAAACACTTCTCTTTAAAAATCATTTTTTCAAAATTGAATCAAAATTTTTTTGAAGAGTTTAACGAACTATTTGTTGAGTTTTGCAAATTATATATCAATTTATAAGTTGTTTCGGTGAAAGTCAAGTCCTTTAGTTGTGTACCACTTGTGTGAACCTCATTATAGGCACATAAAACACAAGATCACAAAACAGACCATTAATTTAATAAATAAAAGATTTAATTGCTTTTTAAAAATAAATACATTTTTTGTTTAAAAATCAAAGTTTTTGTGATTAAAAACACTTGAAAAAATAACCTTTCTTCTTTTCAAATCTTTGTTTTGACACTATTTTTGTATATATTTTGAACTTGATTAAAATTTTCCCAAAATTATGGAAAGTTTTAATTAATTAGTTCAATGATTCTTCGCTAAAGTCTTTCAAATAATTTCTATTCTGTCCTCTAATTACCAGACTTTGCACTTGTGTTTAGGATTCATGCGATCCGTTTCATTACATTTGAATAGTTTTGAAAATTCTTCCGAATTTGAAAAAGAGATCTCAACTCTAAAACAAAGTTTAATGGATAAGAATATTAGATAAGAATCTCTTGAATTGTTGATAACTTTCAAACCTTTTTTCCGAAAGACTGTGAATAGAGTTTTGTAGAAAATATTTCATTGCTTTGGGACTGAGTTTTGAGCACCAGATCTGCAAAATTTATAATTAAAACCAGGAATTTATGATTAATGAATTTCACCTGCGCTGCGCTTATCCAGAATAATTGTTCTGATGAATATCTGAGACCAGGTAGAGGTAATTCTTGTCCATTCGTTTCGACAAACCTTTTATAGCTCTGATATTCAATTAGTTTTAAATAATTATTATTTTGAATGAAATTACTTGAAATGCAATCTGAATGCCTCCATTATCTGCCATATTCTCAGAAAGTCTTGATTTTTCACGAATCTGTTCCAACAAAACAAATATAACTTATCATAACTAATGATAAAGAAGAAGAAGAAGAAAACTTTACTGTTTTGGGATAATTTGTATTGTTTTTATCGTTTTCATATTGTTTGACAAAACAATCGGATTTATTTTCAAACAATTCTTTGGTGTCGACGTCCCACCAGTCCCTTAGATTTCCTTTACTGTCAACTCGTCCTCCAATATTATCGAAGGGATGAATCATTTCGTGACCAATAATCCAACCGAGAGATCCATAATTGAGATAACTTTCGATTCATTCATTCAATTAATTTTTAATTCAATATTAAATTTAAAAGAAAAGCAATACTTCGGTCGATTGGCGCCAAAGAATATTCCATTAAGAATCCAAACGGGAATTTTGATACCATTGATAGTCGGAGAATAATAAGCATTGACTTCAGGGGCGGTCACAATGTTATTCCAACTGCAATTGCAATCTCATAATTAGCTAATCTATACTTTTCTTAATAATCATTACGAACCCATTCCTGTCGTTATGAGTTCTGAGTTTAGAGTATTCTGTGTCTAAATTCCATTTTTGAATTTTAAGAATATTTTCAAAGAAGGAATTTCTATGAATATGATCTAGCTACAACAAAAAGTAATTTATTAGTTTTGAAATACACAAAAGTATTGAAATATTTGTAAAAATAAATTTACCGAATCATAAAATTTGTCGATTTTATTTGCAATGATTAGTTTATAGGTGAAAGCAATAAATGGGTTGATCATGCTCATTTTGTGGACAGCATTAAATCGTGTGCTCTCATCCATCCAATCGTTTTGAGTCAACTTTTGATTCAAAGACCAACGAATTGTTTCGAAGATTTTGTGGGCCTTAAAATCAATGTAAGAATTAATTAAAATGTTTTCAAAATTTAAAATTCAATTCAAACCAAAATCTTTTTCTTTAGTTTGTCTTTATCTTTGGTCAGATATAGTGATGTCAGACCTGTCCTCATATAATTACGGATCAGTACTAAACAGGTCTTCCATCGTTTGGTATTTCTTTTTAAAAGACGGGTTTCTAAGTAAAAATCATTATAAATGTCTCCAAAACTTTGGTCCAATGTTTTGATGGATTGAAATACTATTTTCCAGAGAATATAATTCGCCAAAACTCTAACAAAGAGTAAGAATATATAAAATATTAATACGATATAATTAATGCTTATTTTTACCGCTTCTTATTTTGTTGATAATCAGTAATGATTCGAGAGATGGCTTTTATATTCTTAATATTTGAGACGATTATGGGTTCGCTTTCATTGATCTTCAAATCGATTGAAAACAACCCATTTATAAGTTGACTCCAATTCTGGTTAGTTTTGAACAAAATTATTAAACTAATCAAGAATTTGATGAATCTCACCATCGGTGCAATTGCTTCCAATTCTTTTACAGTTAAGAATTGCTGTGAATTTGAACTTCCGGAGGCCTAAAGTTGTATTTAAATAGACATAAACACGATAATTCTTTCAGAATATTCTGCATTACATTTGCCATCAATGATTCCAATTGAATAACTTCTCTAAGCTCTAGTTCAGCCTTTTGCTCGTCTGCTCCCAAGAGAACGGACACATCAACCATGAAATCCAAATAAATGTTTCGTTTATAAGAGTTGTGAATCAATTCATTATTCGTCAAACAGGAGAATATAGGCTCTGATATCTATTGAATAAATTGAATGTAATAAAGGAATTCAATATTTGTTACTCTTTTATAAAGTTTTGATTGATTTTACAAAAATAGTATTTTTAGTGTTTCTTCTGTAATCGGGCGCTACTTTTATAGTGAAAATAAATCGATTTTCAAAACCAGATTTTCTTATTTTTGTGATTAAATCAATTAAATTAAATTTGGTTTCATCCCAGAGCTCCCCTTCGATGACAGGCCATCCACCAAATTGTTTTAAATATTTGATCAGAGGTTTTGGTCCCAATTGTCTGATGGCAGCTGTCATTCAAAGTTTATTTAATTTTAAAATAGTTAACAAATATTTGAAGACTTACTCAAATTCATACACGAATTGTACATATTTTTCAGGTTTTTCACAGTTCTTGAATCAATTTGATCTATTGGTACTTCCAATAGGGCTGACATAAAATTAGTTAAATTAATCATCTTTTATCATAATAGTTTATTACTTCTCAGTTTATGGTTGATCTCATCCTGTGTTATACTAAAACTTGATATTGAGTTACTTTCTTGAGGAATAGGGGATGATTGCAACCATTTCCCGCACGCGAATTGATAAAAGTCATGACAAGGAGGGACTGACTCATCCAAATAATCCAAAATTCGAGCAGCTTTTAACATCAATTGCAAATTGTTTTAATAATAAATTATCAAATTATATTAATAAATGACGAAAATCGGAAACTTACCCTCTTTAATACAATCTCTGGTAACACAAACTGAACAAAAAATCAATAAAATAAATAATCAGATTATAGTGATTGACAAATGATTCTTCACAAACCACTATCTGTTAATTTTGTAGAATTGTGTTGAATTGTAATTAATATAATGATTAGAATACACAAAGTGAAGAATAAGATGGAAACAGATGTCCAGCCACATAAGAGTAACCTCTCCAACCCAGTCCTTAATCTCCACCAAATACATGAAGTATTTCTTTTTACAAATTTAACCGAATTAATTGATTGGCGATAAGTTTCCATTGAACCTAGTTTAGCCATAAAACCTGATTCAACATTTTCATGATTTGAATGTTCTACCTCAATTTATTCAATATCATGCTGTGCTAATATCGTGCTAATAAGTCTACTTTTATTCTGTGATATCTAAAGTTGAGATTATTTGTCAATAGTTTGTTGTTTTGTGTGAGAATTATATGAAGAGTCTATTAGTTATATAATTATAATATTTTGCAAATAGTTGTTATGGTGATATTAATTTAATATTCGATTTTTTCTATAAAAAGTATATGGATTGCTTTTTAATTGAATTTATTAAGATTTATGCCCTACTTATGGCTTTATTTCAAAGTCAATTGATTTATACGTTTATATTTGTGATCGATTTGTGTTTTTTATTTACGATTCTATGAAATATCAATAATTTAAATGATTTCCAATTGTTTGACGATTTAAATGATGTAAAAGATTTTTTACAATTTTAAGGAAAACACGTGAATTTTATTTACAAATACCGTATAACCGCATAAATTAATTGTATCATTGATAGTCTTAATCCATTATCATTTTGAAGTTTCATTAAAATAACTTTTAATAACTTTTTATGGATCAAAAGTAGATAACATTTTGTAATAAAAGTAAATGTTTCAAAAAATTCTTACATTATGTAAAATCGATGTTAATGTCAGTCTCACACATACTATTTATTGCATTAAAATTTATTATACCAGGTTAAAAAAAAGTCTCTTTTTAGTAGAAGAAAGGTACTTTTGACACACATAGAGGAAGGGGAAAGTTTTCAAAATCCTATCAATTCGTGGAAACGAAAGGCAATGAGCGCTCGGATTAACTAAACATAAATTTATTACAACTTTTAATGAAAGACGGAAACCATTAATAACTAAAATTCAGTTCATTTGATAGAAATGTTAGAAATCATACAAAATGTTAAAAATTTGCCCAAAAATTGATTTAATTTTTGTTAATTTAATTACTTTTTTAATTCTTTCATTAATTATAGAAATCAAAACAAATGATATTAAGTGTGGAATTCCGGGTAATTCCTTGAAAAGTGTAGTCAAACCCCCGCTTAGTAATGAAAAAGTAGCGGATATTGGTATGAAGATCAAATACAGGTCCTTATTCTGAGTCAATCAAATAAATTCACTAATTTTTGTTATAATTTAGTTGTGATTATAACGACGCGCCCTTTCTTATCGGTTACAGTGAGAGAGAATGTCTGGACGGCGATTGGTCTCAGTCTATACCCAAATGCGGTAAATAATTGTCTAAAAATAGGACAATCATTGATTTGCTCTAATATAATGTACAGCAACTCTATATACGGGTAATTATGTGCTAAACTCTACGGCAAACAGTAATGCAATAAACATAACTTTGGCACATCCATCAAGAATTAGCGGATTAGTGGTCAGAGTGTCATCTTATGACCCGATAGAGGTTATGAACATAAAGAACATACCGGCGCCGGAGTGTTTCAAAGCTAACACTACTATAAGAGACAAAATACCATTTCATTCAAATAGAAGACGTTATACCACTTTATTTCATTGTCCGACAAAAGACTCAGACTTTTGGACGCATTCAGACGTTAATTGGATTTTAATGACTTTCAGTGAAAAGATAAGGAACTGTGAACTGGATTCCTGTCCCGCAGTACTCGAGTTTATTGAGTTATACGAAGCTATTAATGACGAATGTCTTAAACCAGATGTTCCTGCTTTTGGTAAACTGATTCCCATCAAGAGGAATGGTGCGCTCAACAGATATAAGTTTCAGTGCGAAGATTTCTTCATAATGCAGGAGAGAAGAACTCCTAATACAGAAATAGTCTGTAATCAATACGAGGAGTGGTCTCCAAAAAGACTTCCAAAATGTATGCCAAACATCACGTGTGACGTCGAACCGGTCGATGAATTGAGAATCAGTTACAACTGGTTGTGGAACGAATTGGAAGCAGTGGTCGGAACTATTGCCACATTTGAATGCATTGACAACAACACCAAAATCAATGGATCAGCAAAACGCGAGTGTCGTCCCAACGGCGAGTGGTCTGAAGAGTTGCCACAATGTCTTCCAATCCTTACAACGACTACAGAAGCGAGTGCTCCACCCATAAGATATGGTACAACAACACCCAATCCCTATATTGTGACACAACAGAGCAATAATCTTCTCTATCCTACAAATCCGGGACATTTCGGTCCGCAATCAGATAGATATCCAAACCCGTATCCGACACAAAACGTCAATCATTATCCGACTAATTATCCGACGCCTTATCCAACACCATATCCAACACCATATCCAACGGCTTATCCGACTCAATATCCTGTGCCATATCCAACTCCATTTCCACCCGCAGTATATAATCCTAATCCAAATACAGTACGTCCTGTGAATGAACAGACGCTCCAGAGTTCGTCTTTGAACGCAACGCATATCGTATACATATTTTTGGGGATTTTGTTGGGAATTCTGATCACAATTGGAGTCATTTATTACATCCAAAAGAAGAGAAGGGATGCCTATCGGAGTGATTCGTCGCGGAGCGGTCGGACTAACCGGACACCCGTCAGAGATGAGGTTTATTACGATCACATGAATAATATCAATAATTTCAATGAATCGCGAATTTCTAACACATGTTTGGCCGACCAAACGGTGGACAGCAGTCAGAGCTATCCCTACGACTCTGCCGGTTATATACAGATAGAGGCCGTCGAGGCTTTGAGAATGGATTCGTTCAAAAAGTATGAGAACTACGACACAGACAATACTCGAAGACAACACAAACCATTACCAGAGGTCCCGAAATGAGGTCCGAATAACTGCCAACACTTCCATCAAAACATCAATTCTTTGAATAAAAAGTTTTAAACATTTTTTTGAAAAATTTATTCATTAAAAGACAAAAACAATTCACTCTTTTCATCGATTGTAGACTTTTCCAGAGCTGAAGACTTCTTGGGCTGTTGTGACACATCTATTGGAGTCGGACTCAGGTATGAATAACTTTCAAATGTATTCATATTTGAAGGAAAAGAGTGTTGGCTATCAAATGCAGACAAATCTCCACAAGAGATAAATGGAATTATCTGTTGATTGGAATCACTCTTATATTCTTCAAAAAGTTGATCACATTTTTGATTAAGAAATGTATTGAAGAGAACGGGTTTATAGTCTTCTGGCGGACAGTACTGACGACAAACAGCAAAAGCTTCAATACTCGAATCCCGAGAACTTCGAGGTTTAGTTATTACCACTTCTTTGAAGAATATCTTCAGCTGAGAATAAATGAGAAAAACGTCTTTTCCTCTAAAAATCTTTGCCACAAAAGTTCCGCCTTTTTTCAAGATATGAGTCGTAATATTGACTGCACTTAAGAGTAGTTCCGATTGAATATAAGTGTCGATATCGTGAAGTCCTGTCACGTCTGGAGCGCCGTCACAAACGACCAGATCTGCTGTCGAGCCATCGAAGTGAGCGATGATTTTATTTGCGGTCTCTATTGATGTGATATCGCCCTGGATTTGAATTACGTCACCGATTGGTGCCATCGCTTGCAAATCGACCGAAATTATCTTAACTTGATTTTTGTCTTCACTCTTATGGAGATATCGGTGCAATACTTGAGTCCAACTGCCAGGAGCTGAACACAGATCGACACAACGGCGGACGCCCTCAAAGATATTAAATTTCTCATTGATTTGAATCAGTTTGTATGCGGATCGGGCTCTATATCCGTCCACTTTTGCCATTCGGTAATAAACGTCTCTTTTGTCTGAACTATATTTACCCATATTTTTGATAAAACATATGATTTTTGGACAAAAAATTTAAATCAAAATTCAAAACATTGACACAAAAGCACTGAAATGCCATCTCTTGAACTGATTTTCAGTCCATAAGTAATCTCATAATTAGTGAAATTGGTTTCAAAGAAGTGATTATTTTCAGCAAAATATTAATTGAAATTAAATATTAAACACAAAATATTAAACAAAAATATATAATAAATTCAAATCAAACAAAAATAATTGTTTTGATATACTTTTCAATTATTTAATTAGAGATAACAGAGTTATTGGATGTAATGCAAAAATTGTGATTTTGTTAGGCTGTGCTCTTAGTTGTATTGTTAAGGTATCGCTTCTCGGCCTTTTGGCTAAGATCAAAGTGTAGTATCTGTTCTTATCAGCTTAATATCTGATACGACCTCCATTGGGGGTCAAGATATTAAACTAATTTTTGTTGGGCGGCGAAGTGTAGGGGCTGTGCTCCAGCTTTGCCATGGGTCGGCCTGGAACTGCAGTACATCCAGGAATGGCCCACCAAATCAATTCAAAAAATAGGCGCACAATTCATTACAATACGATACTTTTATTACAAAATTAAAACAAAACTCAATTTTTAATTATTTTTTGATTTTCTTTTTGAGAACTGAAGACATTTTGATCACCACAATAGAAGCTGTTATTCCGATATTTATGATGACCCGTCTCTTGACGTTTGAGTTACGCATTGATATAAATTATGGACAAAATATTTAAATTAAGAGAAGAAAAGTTGAAGTAAAACAAAATCGCTAAAAGAAGTGAATTGAATCAAAACTTTGAGAATGGATTCCTTCAAAAAGAATGAGAACTACGACAACATTCGATGAAAACATAAACCATTATCAGAGGTTCTGAAGAGATCCGAATAACTGCCAACACTTCCATCAAAATATAAACAATCGATAATTGTTTTCTCAATTTATTAATATTTATACTAAAAATTGGATTTATTTTTGAATAATTGAAAAAACATTTTATTTAATTTCAAACTTCGAATAAAATAGACTTTAATTATAAAATCAAAATATGGTTATTATGAGTGTTATGTGAGTTCTCCTCATTTCGTTGTCTTCTTTGAAATCTTGTTTTTTTCAAAAATTAATTCATTAAAAGACAAAACTATTCACTCTTCTGATCGATTGTAGGCTTTTCGAGGGCTGAAGACTTCTTGAGCTGTTGAGCCATTTTATAGGGCGGATCGATTGGGGTTTGAGTCGGATTCAGATATGAATAACTTTCAGAACTACTTATATTCAAAGGATAAGAGCGGTCGCTATCAAAGGCGGACAAATCGCCACAAGAGATAAATGGAATGATATGTCGATTGGAACCACTGTTTAATTCTTCAAAATATTGGTCACACTTTTGGTTAAGAAATGTATTGAAGAGAACGGGTTTATAGTCTTCTGGCGGACAGTACTGACGACAAACAGCAAACGCTTCTATACTTGAATTACGAGAACTTCGAGGTTTAGTTATTATAACTTCTTTAAAGAATATCTTCAATTGTGACCAAAGAAGCGAAACGTCTTTTCCTCTAAAAATCTTTGCCACAAAAGTTCCGCCTTTTTTCAAGATATGAGTCGTAATATTGACTGCACTTAAGAGTAGTTCCGATTGAATATAAGTGTCGATATCGTGAAGTCCTGTCACGTCTGGAGCGCCGTCACAAACGACCAGATCTGCTGTCGATCCGTCGAAGTGACCAATGATTTGATGAGCGGTTTCTATATTAGTGATATCGCCCTGAATTTGGATTACATCACCGATTGGTGCCATCGCTTGCAAATCGACTGATATTATCTTAATTTGATTCTTGTCTTCTTCGCTCTTATGGAGATATCGGTGCAATACCTGAGTCCAACTGCCCGGAGCTGAACACAAATCAACACAACGGCGGACGCCCTCAAAGATATTGAATTTCTCATTGATTTGAATCAATTTATAAGCAGATCGGGCTCTATATCCTTCCTCTTTAGCCAAACGATAATAGATATCTCGTTTGTCTTTTCCAGTCTTTCCCATTATTTACCGAAATATTTATAAATTGTTTTATTGTGTTATAATTTTATAAATTATAAATGTCTTCAAAACATGTGTTTTACACCAAAACTACAGATAACGACATCTCTTGGACTCAAACTCTACTGAATTATGTCTTAAAAACGTTGAAATTCTCTTATAATAGAAATAAATGACAAAATTTTATTTATCTATTAAAACATATATTAATTCAATTATTTATATATTTATACAAAATTTTAAATAAAATAATATTATAATTGAATTTCATTTCATATTTTTGAAATGTATTAATTAATAAAAATGATATAGCTCAAATTTTGAGTTACTGGTTGTAATGCAGTATACGTTCATATTTGAGGGGAATACTGTTGAAAGTATTTTCAGGTATCGCTTCTCGGCCTTTTGGCTAAGATCAAAGTGTAGTATCTGTTCTTATCAGCTTAATATCTGATACGACCTCCATTGGGGGTCAAGATATTAAACTAATTTTTGATGGGCGACGAAGTGTAGGGGCTGTGCTCCAGCTTTGTCATGGGTCGGCCTGGAATTGCAGTACATCCAGGAATGGCCCACCAATTAATAAACCAAAAATAGAATCACAAATAAAACTCAAAATAACCCGAAAAACACTTTCTTTCTAATACTCCTAATATTGACCGCCTATTAAACTATTGATAGTATCGTTAGGAAAATACAGTAATGGATTTCTGTTAAGGAGCTATTATGCTTGTTAACTTTGATAACTGCAATTAAATTAGATGATTATCGTATGACAGAAGAAAAATAATGAGGCAATAATTGTTCCACAAATGTCTTAAATACTCTTAATATATGTTTATTTTATTTATTGATTAGTAATCATTGGATTACATTTGTTTTTGATGTAAAACTCAGACATATTTGATATGAATTATAAAATAAATATTTATTTATTAAAAAGTATTAAAAATCAGAAAAAGAGTAATAAAAAGTTTATCTAAAATTAATTCAAAGACATTTTTCTCAATTAATTGGCACTAAATTCCTTAAAATTGGATTTTTATACGAAAAAAGTCGAGTTTTATGCCTCAAAGTTAGGAAACGATAAAAATGAATGAATAAAACGACTTTAAAACAAATAAAATGATAGAAAAGCAGACAAAAAGTTATAAAATACTGTTTTGTTTTGCGTTAAATCATTAAACAAATGTCTTGCGTTTGCATTTCGTTGTCTTAAGCGGTGACGACATTGAGTTGTCTCAAAACTTTGGTCTTTTTGATAGAATACGCGAAACCAAGGGTTGAATTGACGATCAAAAAACTCAATATTACTGTGAATACAGTGAACACTACGTCAGCGCTACTCATATTACGGACGTAAATAGCGGCCAGAATTATGCCGATCACCATTAGAACCAGTGCTGAACCCACATAACCAAGAATTATGTTCAGATGAGTTTTGGTTTTCTGTCCCCACCAAATGGCACCAACTATTCCAGCGATGGCCACACCGATGATTAGGAGACAGTAGACGATGCGGACAGCCCTATGCATTTTAAGTGGATCCCCTCCCAATCCATTGCCAGATATAACAAAATAGAGGGCAAACAGAATAACAATTGAGTTGAGAGCAATCAGAGTATATCTCAATATTCTGAAGATCAGATTTATGTACTCTATTATGGATTCTGCCATCACTTATATCTTGCAATTTATGGCAAAAATATTGAGAATTTTTTGTTTAAATTTTGAAAATACTTTTGAAACGAGAACTGAATGTCACTTCTGATGAAAATACTTCACAAATGAGTTTAAAATTAACTTTTGTTTGAAACTCTATTTGAAGAAATTATAAACAAATTGTGTTTTGAGTCACAAATATCAGGAATAAGAAGCAAAATGAGCTGAAAATGACGACGTCTTCAGCGCTTCAATACTTTACCCAAAAGTGTAAGGCGTTGGCGAAGATTCCCAAACACTCCACAAATGAATGGCTTTTTTAGTTTGTTATCCAAAATATATTCACTGAATATAAACACAAAAATTAATTTATAATAATTTTGTCTTTATTTGTGAAAAGTGTTATGAATTTATTTTTTAGTGATTATCACATTTAAGTCAATTGAATGAAATCCTTTGATAATAGGCTTTTACTACACATTCCTATTGAGGTGAAGGTTGAACACGAACTCTGTCGAAGAAAAATAACTATTTTTTCTTCACATTTAGGAATAATAGTAATACTCTCTATGTATGACGTAATCCATGAAAATCATGTTTTACGTGAGAGGTTCGGTCCACTGTTTTATGTTCAAGTTTACAATTTCCATGTTTCCAGGGATGGACAACAAAATCAGTTACCCATTATTAACTAACATCCCTTTTTACATGGTGAAATTCTTCTGAAATATATAACTCGCCCACGCAATTCTGAAAATTAACCGGCTTAATAATTTAAAGATAAAGTTAATGACGCATTTGGATATCCTGGAAGTTTTTGTTCATCCCTGATATTGAGTGTATATCTGCAGGAATATTATTCATAGATTCTGAGCGTTTTGTGACAAACAAACGCTTTTGATAACTGGTTTTCCGATTTGTTAGTTCCCTATCTCTATCTCTTTTATAATTGGATACCACAAGTGAAACAAACATATTATACCGGTATGGGAGCGACCGACCAGTTCTGGCACAACATTAGACATAAGATATTCAATTAAATAACTTTCAATACTTACGAAATGTTTGGTTTCGTGCGTTAACTCATATCTGAATTAGAGATGAGGATCGGTTCGGATCGGATCGGATTCGGATGAGATTTAGGGCAAAATTGTCGGATAAATTTCGGA
>JAQIXD010000985.1:0-18665 GCA_034699985.1 Minunthozetes semirufus | reverse complement strand
ATAAAGAAACAGGTTAATAATAAACAACATAAAAGTTCTTTATCATTAATGAAGTTTGTCGGGGGGGTCCCAACCATCGATAGATCTATATAGGGCAATTTTCAATTGTCCTTAAAAATAGTCACAATTTGTTTATTAATTCAAATCAAATGTGTTTTAAATATTAAAATTACTTTATATCCGATTCCTTATCAATTTGTCGCCAAAACCATTGCATTTAGTTTTCAAATGTGTTTCCACACAATTACCGGTATTTACCGTTTGATTGGTTATCAGTGACTTAGAAGTTATCAAAAATATCATAAATCTGTTATAATTGACTGAAATTCAATCAACAGTTTATTGATAGAAAAGGCACTTATTATTCGAATTAAGACAAATTGGATTTGGAATGACATTCGAATTCGAGTTTTAAAGTCTTATACAATAAATATAAATATTATTTCAATTTCTATACAAAAAATATATTAAAACCGGTCTTTAGTTTCGCCGCAAAAATGAATTTAAAAAAGAAATTAAATTAAATAAAATGACTCCTAATGTGTGATCACTACTAAAGGCGAGGCTTTAATTCCTTCCAAAGCCACTGTTGTGAGTCATCTCCAGAACGACACTCTGAGAGGTGAACCTTTCCCTGTTCAGCCTCGAAGGTTAAGCACAGACTCTTCTTTCTGTACTTCATTTGTTGCGTTTTCTTTCAAAACAAAACAAAAACCAATTATTTTATTGAAAGTAAGTAACGATTAATGGTTTACCTCATCGTAAGTCCAGGGACCGTCAACTGTTCCCAATTTGCAGTATATTAAAGTCATTTTATCCCGATTTGCGTCTATACAGCGCTCTCCCAGACCTAACTGTCCCTTTTGATTGAGTCGGAAGAGTTGATTGCCTCCGTGTCCGTGACAGTGAGACAGGGATACAGTCGACGGAGGCTGTGAACCGCCTGAGTCAAGACAACTCCCAGTTTTAATGTGTCGCACTTCACCCCATTTGATGTTTGGGGGAAGTCGTGGAAAATTTCGGAATACGTCTAACGCGTGGTTTTGAACGAACCAATCAAATGATTTACATTTTAAACGACTCTTTAGTCAAAAGAGAGACAAATGAAAGACATATATAAAGAGATTTGTTTCCAAAGAAGACATACTTTAAGCTCCATTTGTTGTGAGATATCTCCCGCTTCATAGAACTGTGCCATCGGTTCCCGGGAATAGAAATACTTTTTGTACTCTTCGTCGAACCAAACCTCTATCACTCGCTTATAATTAGTCAAAACTAACGGCCCTTTTCTTTGGTTAGCCATTGAACCGAAGTTATAGGGCATGAATGGCCTATATATGTGTCCCACTCGAGAACAGGGCACCCATTGTAGTCGACCCCCGCACTGCCATACTTTGAATGAGAGCTCGAAGTTCTCTCCGCCCCAAACCAATAGCCCGGAATCATAACCTCCCAATTCTGTGAAAAACTTCTTAGAGATGGCGAACAGACCGCCCGCGTGTGTCGGAGAGTCATAGGGTTCGGAAACTCTGTGACTCTTCGTGTGTTCCTTCATATCCAACTCAATCTCTTTGTAAAGCATTCCTACAATTATTGAAAATATTCCTCCAGTTATCAGATGAAAGATTTTTGGGTATTCATAAGACTCACCCCATTCCCAAATACCCCTAAAATGCTGATCATTTCGAGAATAGACGGGTCTGTACTCAAAATTATTAGAGTCGATGCCATCAATTATGGGAACTGTCATCGTATGCGAGTCCTGTGCGATCGGAGCCAAAAGAGGGACCAACCAATTGATATTAACTTCGCAGTGAGCGTCCAAAAACACAATCACATCACCCAACGCCTCTTCAGCTCCTTTGGCGCGACTCCTTATTAGTCCTGACCTCTCTTTGTTTCGAATTAGTCTGACTTTTCCAGTCCTATCGCTAAGAGTTTCGCCGCTCAGGTCATTGTGTTGGTCGGGCGACCAGTTTTGCTCGAATTGACCGAAATGTTCGATAATATAGTCATCGAGTTGTCCTACAATTCAATAATTAGTGGAAAATAGGGCAACACTTTTGGCCAAACCTTTGAGAGACTCCTTATCGCTGTAGTCATCGACCAAAAGAACTTCTCTTAAGTACTTTTTTGGTGATCGCAACAGAACTGAGTGAACGGTTCTCAACAAAGTAGTGAACCCCTCGTTATGGAAAACAATGACAACTGAAGCGGTGGGCAGTTGTGTTGGATAGTGCCAGTTCTTGCACTCTTCGTGACGCAGATCCGGCACAGTCCTATCCATTGGAATGCGATCAGAGGCCACGATATTCATTCCGTACTCATTCTTCTTTGCATTTACTTCATTCCAATCAATTCCTTCGCCCTCTAAGAGGTATTTGTGTCCGTCATCTCCAGGTCTTGGGTTTGAAGAATCGGGTGATAACTGATTGACCACTACTTCGAAATTGCCTTTAATTTTAAAATTAATTAATGAAAGAAAGGAATGGCTTTGACTTCTGTTATTACCCAAAACATCATCTCTAAAGACCGGTAATTTGTGGCTGAGTTCAGGTCTGACCACTTGATTAGTGTCAATAACATCATTAACACCGCTTTGAGCTAAACTTTCAGGAATATCGCCGCCGAGTTGTTTGTCACCCAAATCGGTCACTTGTTTCGGGAATATCGTAACGACGAGTAAAACAATCACTAAAATCAAAACTACGGCCAAAACTGGTGTCGAAACTCTTCTGAAGCCGAAAATTCTGAGTCGACGTGGAATCAGAATATGAATCATGACTTCAGTCAGCGATTAACTCATACATCAATTATTTCTCTTATTTGTCAGTAATTCAAACAAATGTTAATTTTGTTCAAACTTTACTCTAATTTATAAGATTTTTAATTTATTTATTAAATTACAATCAATTAAATCAATTAATTAATTAATACTTTATGTTTTGCAACAAAACACTAAAAATCCATTCAATAAAGTATGTCTTCTAATGTGTGTCTGTCTGTCCACGTCTTCGGATGAAAACAATGAGAGACAAAGTATTCAAAACAATAATAATTGCTTTGGAAATGTGTTTACTTCACGTCATTAATGAATCATTTGTTTTGATTTTCACTTCAAAAATATTTGTTTAAAAATAATTACTTTTAATTCAATAAATAAATTAAAATACATTTATCACTCATTAATATAATGGCAGATGTCTTGGATATCTTAGAATTAGATCGCGAGAGTGGTACTCCTTCTACCACTGATCTGATCAACGATAAAAAAGTAAGTGAAGACAATTGTCTTCAGATTAAAACAAATATTTTTTTAAAATTTAATTTTAGACAAAAAGAAGGCGAGGAATGGATTCAACGTTTAAAAGACCCGAAGGAATGCATAGAGAGTTATACGCATTACTCTATTCAGACAATAAGTAAGAGATAATTGTTTTGAAATAATGTTTTAATTTCTTTTAACCACTTTTAAAGAGATAATCCATCACTGATTCCGAGTGACTTTCAGAGCAAATCAATGGACGGTTACAAACAAAATAAGGCAAAACTCGGCCTTAAAAGAGTGCGGCCGTGGATTTGGACGCGTTTTAGTCCTAAAGTAATTAAAATAATATCTTTTAACACAAGAAATGAAAACCAAATAATTGAACCGTTTTTAGGAAAAACTGGAATTATATCACTGGAGACGAGAAGTCGACAAAAACAAGGAATACCCCTTCGATCGACTCAATACTGTAATGACAACTCTTTTGACAGTATTTTTAACATTTAATTAATATTTGTTTTCATTAGACAATTGATATTCCGAGTTATAACGACACGGAATACCAACAGCTCCTCTCCATCGATGGCTGGACTAAAGCAGAAACAGACCATTTGTTTGAGTTATGCCGAAGATTTGACCAAAGATTTGTTATAATCCACGATCGATGGGATCGGACTGTATTCACCGATCGTTCAATTGAAGACATGAAGGATAGGTTTTACAACGTTTGCAACTCTTTATCCAAAGTTCGGGCCCTTCCGGGACAGGAGCCTAAACTCAAAGTGTTTGACGCCGAACACGAACGCAAACGAAAGGAACAGTTAATCAAATTATACGACAGAACACAAGAAGAGGTCGAAGAGGAACAGCATTTGTTGAATGAATGGCGCAAAATAGAAATGAGAAAAAAGGAAAGGGAGAAGAAAACACAAGACTTACAGAAACTTATTACCGCTGCAGACAACTCTGCGGAAGCGCGTAAGGCTGAGCAACAGATCCGGTCAGGCAATAGGCCGGGAAGGAAGAAGGCCTCCCACTTACAAAAGAGCTCTCGAGACTCGATGACCGGCATCTCTTTGACTCCTAATCTAGAGAGCGCTGGCATTAAATTCCCTGAAATCAAGTCTTCGGGCGCCAGTCTTCGCAGCCAACGGATGAAACTTCCCGCAGCTGTCGGACAGAAGAAGACTAAAGCGATCGAACAATTACTACACGAACTGAGCATTGATTTGCATCCGATGCCAACCGAAGAGATCTGTCAGAACTTCAACGAACTCAGGAGTGATATGGTTCTCCTCTATGAGCTGAAGATGGCTTTAGCCAATTGCGAGTATGAGTTACAGTCACTTAAACACCAATTTGAGGCCTCACAACCGGGAAGAACACTAGACATCCCAACTAGTCTTTTGCCACCAAATTCTGAGCTCAAACCTCAAAGCGAAGGCAATTCTCCCTCAAAAAAGATATCCGAAGTTATCGACGTTGGGTCCGGACCGGGAACTCCTAATGTAATTACTATTTTTATCCAATAATTACCGATTAATTCAATTATTTGTTATTTATTTATAGCGGAAGAGAAGGGCAGCCATTGAACAGCTCAACCTCATGAAGAAATTGAAGAAAAATTAGACTCTTTTTTGTGATTAAAAACATTTAAAACAATTATTTTATTTAAATTCAATCATCGATTCATTCAATACTTGAAAACGGATTTGATTTTCGTTTAATTTGTCGATAATATGAGTGTCACTGAAGGCAAGGCTCGGCGTTAAGACCCCGAACCTCAGCCTCTGTTCTCTCATTAATTGCATTAAAATTAGTGTTATTTGTGTAACGATTTTGGAAGTGTCCAAATACGCCAAATCCCCTCCCGATATCTTAACACATAATCTCTTATCGGGAACTTCCTTTGGCTGCCACTCGGGATCTGCATATTTTTCAGACCATCCCTTTCCTATGAGAATAATATCGAATGAGTTCTTAGAAAGTGTTTCCCTTTTGGGCTGAGTTTGTCTGTTGAAGACTCCGAATGAGAAAATGTTTGGATATTTCATTAGTAGTTGTCTTCCTGTCTCATATGGAGATAATATGCTGACCCCTAAGTTAACCATTATAAGAGCCAATAGGGCTGCCCTCGACTGGACAGTGAAATACGTTTCGATCTGAACCGGCCTTTCATTAAAATGGCTATAATTATAGGATTGAGTTCTGGAAACAACCGAACGATCGCTTCCCGGAAACGGAACGCAATAACCGAAAGTATTTCGAATCAATTGATTCCTTTTGATGACATGTTTCCACTCATATTTGATTTGCGAAGAATATAATTGTTTTCTGAGTCGAGACAATTGCTTTCTGAAGGCATATCCATAGACAAGTGAGTGCCAGGTGGCAAAGTTATAGGTCACCCGTTTATCACTTGTTGTGCTGACCTTTAAATACATTTCAACAGAATTAAGAGTTCCTTTGAATTGGGATTTAAGATATTGAACCCCAATATCTGAGGGAACAGAATCAAAACCACAGGAACCTATGATCGCCACTTTATTGTCGATTGCCTTTTGGTGGTACTTATATTGAATAGTTTCCAAGAACTGGGGTTCACCGCTAACATCAATGTGATGACAGCCACTATCAACGCAAGCACTGACCACCTGTTCCCCTAATAACCGATAGGGTCCGCAACAGTTCACTACTAAACTGCTCTTTTGGCACATTTGAAGCAAAGAGTTTCTATCATTGATGTCGACATCGATTATTTGAATTTTTGAGGAATCGCTTCCACTTTGTTGACAGCTTTTAGTGAGTACTTCCAGAAGGCGTTCTCTATTTCTGCCGGCAATTCCCCAAACTATGTCATCCGTTGTTTTATTTAAGGTTCGGCACATTTCTTCGACGACAAAACGACCGGTAAAACCTGTGGCACCCAATACCACAAAATTCAACTTTTGTTTTGTTAACAAAACTTTTGTGAAAAACATTTTTGACAATAAGTGGAACTCCTTTTCAGACAAATATTCAATATTTCTAAGATTTGACTCAACTTTTCATTTGATATGATATTAGTAATATTCAGAGCTTTTATCACTTTTTCAATAACTTCTGTAAATTTAATATAAAAATTGATTAATTATATCAACAAATAAGTCAATGACTTAAAAATCGTCACCAAATGAAGGAACGCCTAATAAATTGTTATTATAATAAAGAACCATCTCTGGAATGAATAAGAAATAGATGAGGTATAAAACCTGTTCAAAGAGGATAAGCGCCAAAATATTTTCCAACTTTTATTAATCGTTCAAAAGTTATCACTTATTTTATGGCAATTAATGGCAAATCTTATCATTTAATGGCAAAAGTTAGCTCATAATCAGTTTATCATAATATTATTGTATAAAACCAGAGAACGCAAAATATAATTAATAAATTCAGTTTAAATAATATTTAATTTGATTTAAATTCAATTCCTTAAAACCTTTACAAGTAATTGTTTGTCCACTTTTCTCAACATTTTTCAAACAAATCTTAATTTTATTTCGGAATATTTTAGAATTTTTGCCATTTGCCATTGACCATGCTCATTCATTCAAACAACAGTCCAATTAACTCACATTTTACTTCAAACAATTGAATAAATTAAAATATTGAATTGATTTTAACAAATTTTTATTTAAATAATTTAATAAATATTATAATAAGAATTGCATTAAATTCAAATGATTTCATAATTAAGTGATTATTCTAATGAATGTTTTGACCAGAAATGCAAATATTCATTAGTGTTATAATAGATGATTCCTGTTGTGTCGATCACATAAGTATTATCCGATTCTTTCCTATTGAAACCATAGGCCACAAATGATTTGTCTTCAGTAAAGTAGCTGACAGTACACCAGAATAAAGTGGTTCCCCAAATATTGGGCCAAAACTTGAAACTATATTCTTGTGTCAAATTTAAATTCTTGTACTCAAGTCTGTCATCTTTGGAAGAGCACTGACATGAGATTAATTTGGAGGCAAAGTTTTTTATTGTAACTGAATTACAATCCTTTCGTTGAAAACAAAACAAAACAAAATAATCGATTAATTTAAAAGACTTTTCAAAAACATTTACTCATTAACTCACCGCTGAATTCAGAAATAAATGAATCCCTAAAACAATTGGAAAAAATACTTTAAACCAAAACATACTAAAAGTGATTACAATTAGAATACAATTAAAATACTTTTCTCTTATCTATTGATAAATAATTCTAAAAGAAGTACTAAATTGCAATTCAAATGTCGTGAGGATTGTGTGAATGAATCCATTTTATAAGTTCAATGATTTTTATTCTTTGTTCAAAACCAATGTCTTTGAGGGGATATGCCATTGACTGAAGTCATTGAAAGCAGTGGTCATTAATCCACGCATTGATATACCGGTTTCGACAATAAGTTTATTAAAATGAACTCACATTTTATTAAAATATTTTATGCATTTATTTCTATGAAAAGTATGTATCAGAATAAAAATTCTTAGAATAGATCTTGCATTAGTGGTCAATAGTAGATCTATGGTGCCCTAGACTCTTCTCTTGATATCCTAGACTAATAATAATTTTGAACTAATAGTCATATTCTATACTTTGGATTCTAAAATTTTCTACTAATTAGTACCAAATCTGCACCAAATTCTTTATTTTTATTATATTTAAAATTAACTATAGATTACCATTCTCTTATTGATATTGTCAGCTATAAACTTTTTAAAAATAATAAACATGTAATTTCTAACTATTGATTAATATTTTTTTTTAAAATTAGATAATTATCTTTGAATTAATAAAGAGAAATACATTAAGAATATATTTTCGAGTTTTTGTTTTTAATTCAAAAATTATTTGAAATAAATATTTGAGACATTTATAAAGAAATTTTCAGTTAGTGAATGGCAAATGTTATTATCAACGAATCGTCAATTTGTGAGAGTGGATCAGTTAACAATTATTTTAATTCTGATTCTGGGACCCAGAAGTGACCTAATTATCATTTTTTTGGGAACTCTTTCAGTGAGTCGTTATTGTTGTTACAGTTAGTGATGACATCATTTCGACCGCTTTTTTCAATAATAAACAAAACTTTTGTTTATTTCTTACTTTTGTTACAAAAGAAAGTGATTTTTGTCTTATGTTTTGTTTAATTAAACCTAAATTAAGTGATAAATAAATAAAATATTATGTTTAGCTATAAGAGTAAAATGTGTTGAATGGTTCCAACTGTTAGATGATGTTAACTCACTTTAATTATAAACATGAGTTCACCGAAAAAGTCAAGAACCGATGGAAACCCGAATTTGTTTTGTAAAGTTTGCAAACATTTGGAAGAAGATAATCAGGAAATTGTAATACTAACAGATCCTCGACTCACAACATTATATTCCTCATCAGTTGACAATTGTCTGAAAGAAGACACTCCTCAGCACAGAATCACTGATTTTGCTATTCATGACTCGGATCTACGTTTATGTTGGTTTGACTCTAAGCCTATTGAAGAGGGGTATGAGCTCTTCCTCTGCGGTAATGTCGAGCCTATTGTCTCAAATTGTGGTTTAGAGAGCGATTACTCTAATCATGAAAAGAGACCAAAAGAAGGCCCAATAAAGGCTCAAATGATAGGTCCACTACAGGAGTGGTGGTTCGCCGGCTTCGATGGCGGAACGAATCTGATTATTGGCGTCGAAAGTGAATTCGCTTCTTATATATTGTGTGAACCGAACGAAAATTATTCAAATTTGTTGTCAAAGAGTACCAAAAATATGTTTATAACAAAACTAATAATCGAAGCCTTACTCACAAATTCTGACTTAACTTATGAAGACTTAATATTAACTCTACAGCAAAAGGACCACCATTTTGACGAAGAATCGATTCTCTTTTTTGCGCCATTTATTGTCGAACAGATTAAAAGCTTTGATTCTGCGGCTGAAGAGGACGAGAACTTACTCTCTGAGACACCGGCTTTCAGAACATTGGTTGAGTTATCGGGTGTTTCGGTTCATTCAAAAACATCGATGAAATTAAATTCAAAACATAGATCTCATGTGAGACCCATCGCACGGATAGACGCTCGAAGGGCTGCCAACAGCGATACTCTGACCTGTGCTACACCTCTCGTCACTCAATTCTTTGATTCGGTTTTTAAGGATGTAATCGAATGCGAAGATAACGACAAACAAAACAAATGCTTTAAAAGAACTTCACTTCAAAATATGCTTTCATTTGAATCAAACGATTTGAACAAAAAGATTAATTGGATCGGAAAACATGTATATGAAGACAAGTTTGCCCGAACCTCATACTACTCTTCCCTTAGAATAAATGAATTGACGGTTAGTTTATATACGACTCCATTGAATACCTTTTGATTGAAACTGTTTTTGATTTAAAGTACACTTCGGGTGAGTTCGTAGTCTTCAGAGAAAACGATAATTCCTTGAGTTTTGGACGAATTATGTTTATGTTCAGCCCTTCCGATAGACAAAAACTCTGTCACATCCATTACTTTTGGTATTATTTTTCACATTTACTTTCGCTTTAGTAAAGAGATTACCAATAGATAGGATTTACCTAAATATAGGCCTCACATTGAAAGCCAAAGATATTTGAACTCTTATTTTGATTAATTGTTCCTTCATTTGAATATTAGTGACGGAAACGACACAATATTAGGAGAAACGGCACCCAATCGTCTCGTTTTTATGACCACTAATTGTGATAATATTGAAGTCGAAAAAATTGAGAATAAAATCGATGTCTTTATTACTAATAAATTGGAAACGGATTCAGTAAAAGACAATTCTGAGCGATATTTCTGTACAAAACTTTATATCGGAAAATGTGGTCGTTTTGAAGACTTACCACAAGAAGCCTTTGATTCTGATCTCAAATGCATTAATTGCTTAATTAAAGAGAGGAATGAAAAGCAAAAAATTCCCGAATTATTGGATGAAATCGTCAACGGATCCGATAATAGCAATCACTCCCATCTGACCGATCACTCAAACGAATCCAATTCAAAAAGTTTTAAAAAATTGGTTTTCAGAGGACAGACATACTCTGTCGGAGATTGTGCTCTGTTCTCGAGCGATGCCTTCGATATAAATCATTTTAATTACGAAAACAGTCCACAAATTAATGATAAAATCGCCAAAGAATACGATCAGACTTTATATCCTGAGCGCTATCGAAAGGAATTCACTGATTATATCAAAGGACTGAATAATGATTTACCAAAAACACTAAATATCGCAAAAATATTACAAATATTTCAACAAAATTCTGATTCTTTGGAAGAAACTAAGCTTTTAGTGAATATATTTTATAGACCTCACAATATTGCCATCAATTACAATGAGTTCCTCAGTTGTGATCTCAATCTATTGTTTCACTCAAATCAAGAGGCAGTGGTTGGCGTCCAAACACTCCGAGGAAAGTCTAAAGTTATATATTCAAAGAAATCTCCAGAAATTAACGTTTTTATCGAAACAAAACTCTTTTATTTCAATCAATGCTATGATTTTCAGACGAAAACGCTTTTAGAGCCAAACGAAGAATTAATTAAAACATTTGATTCCAAAATTGAAGATTCAGTTCATGTTTGCAGACATAAACTTAATGTCTTAGATCTGTTCGCCGGTTGTGGAGGACTATCCTATGGTTTCGATAAATTAGGTTTAGTGTCAGAGCTATGGGCCATAGAAAAGGATTGTTCGACCCTTAAATCATTCGAAACAAACTTCAAATCCGCTCATCTATTCCAAGAAGACGTAAACCATGTTTTAGATCAACTCATTAAAGGTGTCTCAACTGATAAAAATGGAAAAACATTTCCAAAAAGAGGTCACATAGATCTCATACTCGGGGGTCCTCCCTGTCAGGGCTTCTCAGGGATGAATAGATTTAGTTGTCGTCAGTATTCCTTATTTAAGAACTCATTAGTGGTTTCGTTCTTAAGTTTTGTAGACTATTATCGACCGAAATATTTTGTGTTCGAAAACGTCAGGAATTTTGCTCTTTTCAAGAGTTCAACTGTTCTTAAGATAATGCTTTCGTGTGTAATAAGTATGGGCTATCAGTGCCACTTTGCTATTCTTCAATCTGGTTCTTATGGTTTACCCCAAACTCGAAGGCGAACTGTCATAATCGGCGCCTCTGCTGGCAATCCTTTGCCTTCATTTCCGGAACCGACTCACGTTTTTTCTCGAAGACAGTGTCAGCTCTCAGTAAATATCGATAATAAAAGATATTCAGCTCTCAGTAGAAGAGTTTGCCCTCAATTTAGGACTATTACTGTTGACGACGCCATCAGTGATTTGACAGAATTGAGTGAAGACTACGCCTCAAAGGAAGTCCGACGCTATCGACTCAATCACGATATTACTCACTATCAGAAGATAATGAGAACGAATTCTGATAATAAACTTCATGACCACTACTGTAAAGAATTGAGTCATTTATGTCGACTCAGAATCAAAAATATTCCAAAGAGTTCAGACAGCGATTGGAGAGATTTACCAAACATTAGTCACAAAATCAATGACAAGACTCTAATTCAAGAATTGAAGTATAATTTCGATGATTTGAAGAGCGGCCGCTCAAATACTAATCAATTACGCGGTGTCTGTCCCTGTGCTCAGGGATTAGAGTGTAATGCAAATGAGTACAGACAAGAGAATACTTTAATTCCCTGGTGTTTAGTTCACACCGCAAACAGACAGTATCATTGGTCTGGACTTTATGGTAGACTCGCAGGCAATGGATATTTCCCGACCACTGTTACCAATCCTGAGCCCATCTCAAAACAGGGTAGAGTTCTTCACCCAACACAAGACAGAATCATTTCTGTAAGAGAATCAGCCCGTTCTCAGGGCTTTCCCGATAATTTCATATTTTGTGGAACTACTGCTGAAAAGTATAGACAAATTGGAAACGCTGTTCCTATACCCCTCTCCTATGCTCTGAGCCGTCAATTTTTATCCGTTTTCGAAACAAATCTTTAAAATTCATTTAATTTCCATTTAATTAATAAATTAATAAATTTCTTTATTTTATTCAATAAATAGTACTATATTTGTGTATATTTGTGTCACTTCTATCCCCTCTCAATCTAATCCGAATCCAATAAACGCTTGTTTTTTAAATGGTAATCGATGTGGTAATTGATGTAATGGGAAGACTATTACCGAGAGCTAAAAATATCGGATTCAGAGGTTCCATTATTGAGCTGCCATTAGTTATAGACTGAGAACATTTAAAGTGAATCTATAATTGTTTTCTCTTTGCCTTAACTTATTTACTGAATTTAATCGATCAATCATTTGATTTGATTTAGAAAATTCCTTTTCTATAAAAAGGATTACGAAGAATGAGTTGTTATTTCATAATATTGGTTCAATTCATTAAATTTATTGCAGGAACAGTCAATGTATTAATCAAATGCTTTTTTATCTTCTGTTGTCTTTGGAAACAAAATCAGTTAATAAAATAATTTGTGAGAAAATTTCGTTTCAGTCGTTAGTTATCTATTGAAATGTGAACTTAAAATCAATGAATCATTGAATCCGTTTTCGACTTATTTAGTGATATATGTATTCATAACTTAAATATTATAATCAAAAGCAATGGAATCAACAAAACAAAAGACAATTCGATCGAAATCATTGAACAATCAAAGAGTGAGTATAAGAAGAAAAAGTAGTTTCAATAAAGTGAGACTCCTTTTCGAGAATAATTCCAAAACGAGTCAAACAAATAGACATTCAGATACTCTTCTGAAGAAAAAAACGTTAGAAGAATTGGGAATACAATCGAAATACGATTCGCTAAAAGTGATTGAAGAAAACGGCAGAGATGTTAGTATTTGTGATAAAAGAAAAGCCATTAATTTTTCCAAAAGTGATTCTTCATTTCAACTGAAAAATGTGTCAAATGATGAGAATCTTAATGAAAAGTCTTCTGACAGTCGTTTAGTTAAAAACAAAATCTATTTTTTCGAAAACAAATTAAGTGACAAAAGTTGTGAACATAAAACTAAAACCACTATAAATATGAACAAAGAATATAAAATTAGTGATAATTTTGCAAATGTCTGTCGAAATAGAGATAAGAGCCTAAAATCATATCAATTGAATGACGACTGCAATAGAGATAAAAAGTCAGAGGAATTGCACCTTTCAAATGAAGCAATAAATAAAGAGCTAACAAACAGCGATAATTATTTGATTGGAAGCAATGATTTACAACAAACTGTCACTCATTTGCCAAATAGTGAACTCAATTATAGAAGATCTTTGAGCACAACCTCTGTTTCTTCTCTGGCATCAGATTTTGTTTCATTTGATAGCGAACCAGAAATTGTATTTCGAAAGCCAGTCATCGAAACTTCAGAAATCATTAAAACTAAACCCATTCCCAAACAAAGGACTTCACTCACAAAAACCAATGAAAACAACGGAATAAAAAATAATCATCTCTTAAATAAAACTAATGAATGGTTGACACCAGATATCAAACAGAATGAAAAATCCGAAAGGATTTCTATTCTGAGTCAAGACAGTGGTATATCAGATGCCTCTCAAAACAGTTCATTTTTATGGCAAAAGAATTTCGACCAAAACTCTGATGAAAACCCAAACGACAAGAAAAGCAAAACCAGTGCTATTACTGATACCGAAATCCAATTACTTTCAGATGACCAACAAATTTACGAACATATATACGAAGAATTAGTTAATTGTCGTTCTTTGAGTCCAAATGAATGGATTGATATCGAAAATGATTGCAAAACTGATATACAAATTACCCCCAAATCTGAACACTTTCTTAACAGAAGATCACAAAACTTTCGGTCAATTAATAATAATTACAGAATTTCTTTTAGACCTAAACTTCATAAAAGAAGAACTAATAAAACCAGTTCTTCGCTCATCAAATCTAGTGATGAAAGCATTGGAAGCAGTGGAAGTGCTACAGAATATGAAGATATTGAAGAAGACGAACACTGGAATCTTCACAACGATTCCTTAGACTCCAATCAAAGGAGTAAATTGAGTGAAGTAAATACCATAGAAGTCGATTCACACAATTATCATATCTATGAACTTATGTCAGACCAAAAAGATATTCATATAAGAGATTCTAAACAAGCAAATGATAACAAACCCATTAAACCAATAAGAAAAAGTGATCAGAAGAATAATCCTGATAATAGTAATAACGGCAATAAAATGACAGATGAGGCGCAAAAAATACCAAAAGTGGTCTCTGAATCGAAATCAAATATTTATTCGTCAACTCCTCGCCGGTTACCCATAATTGAATCAAATATTAATAGATTACACAATAAAAGAGATTCAATGGTTAGTAGGAATTCATCGATTTATATAAACCCGAATAATAATAACAGTTTAACCGATTATTTCAATGAAAATATTAAAACGAGTTCTGATATGACTTCACCACTGACTTCACCACTCACTCCATTCAATTCAATCACATCTAAAAGCAGAACAAAGATATTTGAAAATCAGTTATCCATTACTTCAAGTATTGCCAGTTATTTAGAGTTGAATATAAATAGTGAAGACCACTGGTCTCCGTTCAATGGCGAACCATTGTATCAATTTTATCAAAACGATGTTCGCAGAAGAGCCCAATTGTGGATACATTTTGATAAAGAACTCACTGATTCTGAATACGATGATTACGAGAATAATGCAATTTATGGAACAACTTCTTATGATTCTTCAAATGATACTAAAAATGACGATCAGATCAGTTGCGATCGAATCCATACATTATGCAAAAGAAACATATCTACCATGAATTTAGTCGGTAGTGGTCCCACCAGATCGTTGTGGTGTCATTTACCTCAAGTGATTAATTCAAAGGACAATCTATTGTCTACTTTATCCGATAAAGAGAAACGATTCCAAGAATCAATGTATGAGATAATAGCTTCGGAGGCTTCCTATTGCAAGAGTCTAAATATATTGTTCTCACATTTCTATAATTGTATTGAATTTTGTGAAAATAATCCACAAATTCTTAGTTTAAGAGAAAAGAAGTGTTTGTTCTCTAATATCGTCGACATTTCAAAAATCAGTTCAAATCTATTGAAAGAATTGGAGAAACGTTTTGAACAAAACATACTATTATATGATATTTGCGATATTGTATACGATTATGCCGTCAATCACTTCCAGCCTTACATTCATTACTGCGCTTATCAGAGGGATCAGGAAAAACTGTTGACAAAACTGACACAATCGAGAACTGCTTTCGTTGATATCATTCAAAGACTGGAATCAAATCAAATTTGTCAAAATCAAAGCTTACTTTCTTTTCTTATGCTTCCGATGCAGGTATTCATTAATCACTAAAACAAGGCTTAGAAAAGTTTTTCCAATTTAATGAGGGTTTGGTGAATCTGGGCAGACCTACCTGTGATCCCATTTCATTTTTTAAACCCGAAATTCCTTTCTCTCAGCAAAGTCTTACCAAAACTATTGTAATATTAATTTATTATATTTTTATATGGAAAGCGTATTACTCGTTACCCTTTACTTATTGATGCCGTGAGTCAACAACTGCCTCCGGACAGTCCAATATTGGATTCTGTTCACAAAGCACTGGCTATTGTCAATCAATTGGTCAGAAAATGTAACGAAGAAACTAAAAAAGTTCAACGAATGCAAGAACTAATAGAAATCGAAAAAATATTACACTTCCGGAGCAAAATCAAAAGCTATCCCATTGTCTCCGGCGCCCGATATTTGGGTCAGATTTTTACAAATAATTGAAATAATAATCAAATAATTTGTATTATTTGTCAATTAGTTAAAAAGGGTTCAGTTTTGAGACTCACTCCACAATTATCAGCTAAAAAGACAATCGGAAAGTCAACACTGAAATGGAGGAAATCACAAATACATCTCTTCCTTTTCAGTGATTTATTGATTTTAGCCAAGAAAAAGAGGTTCACATTGAAATCAAACTAATTATTTATTTATAGTAATTATAAAAGAATTGATTTTTGATTTTATTTCAGTGAAAATAATTATTCTGTTTTCGACTATTGTTCGCGAAATACCGTCCAATTGATATCATTGACAAATACCGGCGAAGGAATCGGTTTAATGGGTAACTCAAGAATAATGCCTCGAAATTATGGAAATTTGGTTCAACTTATTTTTCTTCATAATCACGAATCAAAATCAGTTGAATATACCATTAGTTTTGAATTAGAGTTCGTTTTTATCTAATTATTTAAAAACAAATTTTAATTAATAATTAAATTAATTGATTAGAAGTGAAAAACTTCGATGGATTGAAGCAGTCTCTCAGCCATCATCTGATAATCCAAATGAAGTGATCTATGAGGAGTGGGGTATAATTGTTATAATAGAAACACAATATTATCATTAAATATGAATTTTTCTTCAGATTGTCCTCAAGTTCAGTGCATCAGAAGTTATTTGGCTCAACAAACAGATGAAATCACTTTAGAAGAGACCGACGTTTTGAATGTTTCCCGAAAAATGAGAGACGGTTTGAGTTAACAACAAATCAAAGTCACTATTATTTACTCTTTTTGTTCTCTAATCAAAGGATGGTTTGAAGGACAGAGAATAAGAGATGGTGTTAAGGGATGGTTCCCTTCAAGCCATACGGAAGAAATTGTTAATCAACACGTTAGGGCTCGCAATATGAGATTAAGGCACAGACTTCTTATGTATACTCAATCTGTGATTCAATCTAAAGAGCAACACAAAAGATAACTCTAAGAACTAATTCCTAATTCATTTAATTGAATAAATTATTCGATAAATTATCGAATATTACATTTGTAGTACACATTAAAGAGGAATCCTTAATTAGAGTCTATTGATATGAGTATAATATAAGCATACATATGTATAAGAATGTTTCATTTTCTGTCAAAAAGTACCGTTTGTTTTACCCTTGTAGTGGTTGAGTTTTTTTTTATGGTGGAAGACAACTGTGATTCACATAGAAATATATGAATTAAATTTCATTAACTCTTTCTTTAATTATAAAACATTGTATTCATTTAAAAACTTATTTATTTGAAATAAATTTCATTTTTATTCAATTAATGTTTTCTTTGCTCTGAGTTTGCAATGAGTTTGCAATGAGTTTGCAATGAGTTTGAAATGAGATAGTTATAAGTTTCGTAATAATAGTGTAAATACACTTTATTTTACAATTTGTTTGATTACAAGTTTTCTGTTAACACTAAACATATGACAATTTTAGTGATAAATAAAAATTATAAATAAAATGATGATTTGAGTGTGAATTTAGTTCATCCTTCAAGTAATGTCTAACATTAAAACATTTTACAATCAAAAATCGTTTATCTTCTTGTCATAACATATCAATAATTGAATGAACCAGATCATTTTTTACGACTTTTTAATTCAGAACTATCAGTTGAATCTTTTAAAAAATGTTTGCGCAACAAAAATCATAAGTTTTACCATTAAATCTATTTTTGTAGCAAATCATCAAACATTGGATTTTAATTTCATTACAGAAAAGTTTAATTCAAAATATTATTGACTTATTTATTCAGTGGTCTCTCTATTATATCTATTATAAAATATATTACAATTATAGAATAAAAGTACTGAGTATTTGGTTTACAACTGCTTCTAACTCATTTTAGAAGTGAATAAAAGTTGTTAATAATAATAATGTTGAACAACAACTTCTCAATTATAGACTATTTTGTGTTCAGTTTTCTATTGATATCTTCCTCATTGATTGGAGTATTCTTTTGGTTTAAATCCCGGAAAAACCCTTCAAATGAAGAGTTTCTTACGGGAAATCGCAAATTGGGTATGTTTCCCGTCACTCTATCTCTTGTGGCCAGCTTTATGTCAACAAATACATTATTGGGACTGCCTGCTGAAGTATATCAAGTGGGAACACAATTTTCTCTGCAGATTATTTCAATCACAATTTCAGTGATATTAGCCGCAGAAGTTTTTCTTCCAATTTATTATAGACTGGGTCTTTTAAGTGTTAATGAAGTGAGTGCTACAAATGCCACAAATAAGTGCCAATTAATCTTAAATTATTTGAAATTTCAAGTATTTGGCCAAAAGGTTCAATTCAGAAAAAGTTCGTTTGGCGGGAACTATTGGATTCTTGCTCACAACTGTAAATTATTATTTAATCTATTTTATAATTAATAATATAATATATCGAATCTATCAAATTTTTCTTTTAAAGACACCATATATGGCAGTAGTACAGGTCTGGCCCATTGAACTGTTACCAAGTTTAAAATTCAGTAAAATCTTTATTTAATGATAAGAATTATTTTT